>JARYGA010020998.1:0-58095 GCA_030545235.1 Helianthus tuberosus | reverse complement strand
GGTGAATGCCTGTATTCTGGGTTTTCTGTCTATGCAAGCACTTCGTATACATCTCATCAGACGCGAGACCAGTTGTGCTTACCTGGGAATTCTTGGGATGAGTGTTCACTTATAGGCGAGCATGTCTTCACGATACATTATTTTTGACCTATTTACTTTGATCAGTCACTGTGTGTCGTTTGTTGCTTTGTAGTAACAAACAAATGACCACTATCCTTGCTTTCATCAGATTTGTTTCATCTCATTCTTTTCGTCTAATTCTCTCTCTCGTTTCCTTTCATGTTTCCTCTTTTAGAATGCCTCCTCGACGCGAAAGCCAGATAGAGACTGCCGAATTGGCAGAAATCATTGCGCAGCAAATGGCTGCTCAATTCCCAAACCTCTTTGCTCAATGGAACCAAGCCAACAACAACAACAATGTTCTATGCAAATACAAGGATTTTAACCAGGCTAAACCACTCAAGTTTAGTGGTTCTGAAGGAGCGACTGGGCTTCTTCAATGGTTCGAGAGCATTGAGAATACTTTCCGCCACGTGCTGTGTCCTGACAATCGCAAGGTCGAGTTTTCTTCGAGTGTGTTTTAGAAGAGGGCTCTCACATGGTGGAACGGGATTATGAGGGATCGTGGTGCAGAAGTTGCTCTAGCACAGACATGGGCTGAACTTAGGGCTCTCATGATGAGGAAATTATGTCCTCGTCATGAGCAGCGAGCTTTGGAGAAGGAATTTGATGATTTGAAGCAAGATAGTGGTGAGCACAGGGCGTATACTGATAGGTTTGAGGAGTTGAGTCTGCTTTGCCCGACAATGGTTACCCCACTTGACATAGCTATCGAAAGGTACATCGACGGCCTACCTGACTCGGTACAAGACATCCTTACTGGTAGTAGCCCTGCCACACTCCGTCAGGCGATCGAGTTAGCTGCGATATTGACTGAGTCGCAGATTCGGAAGAATAAGTTACACAGAAAGGGTGACAAGGGTAAGAAGCAGGGGTCTGACAAGGAGGATAGCAAGAAAGGTCAAAACAAGAAGGGAAAGGAAGGTTAAACGTCAAAGAAATCAAGAAAGCGAAAGAGTGGTCAGAACTTTGCTGTTACAGCACAGACTGCTCAGAACCCGCGGAACCCACCAGCTCAGCCACCTGCAAAGAAAGCATATGCCGGTACCGCACCTCATTGTGCACGCTGCAACGGTCATCACGCGATACAACAAGCTTGCTGGCAATGCACGACGTGTGGTAAACTTGGGCATTTGGCCAAAGTTTGTCGTTTGGGACAAAATCAGGCTGCTCAGGTTCAAGCTCCGGTTCAAGGGAATGCTGTGAGATTCCCACTGGGTTCATGTTTCAACTGCGGAGAGATTGGTCACTTCCGCCACAACTGCCCAAGACTGGTGAATGCAAATGCTAACGCAAACCCAAATGCGAATGTCAACGTCAATGTGAATCCAGCACGTGGTCGAGTGTTTAACATCAATGAGGCACTCAATGATGAAGGAGTGAATAATTAGTATTTTGTTTTCCTCTGGTTGGTATCTTGTAACATTTAAAGACAATGCGGTTGTTATATAAATAAAAATTTGTGGTTTTATTTTCTAACTAATGCAATTGTATGAATGTTTGATTCAACCTTGTGATGTCAACACAAAGACAAAACTACTCGTGTGGTTCTGTCATTTTTACGATCACTTGAGATCTCCCTAAGAACCTCAAACACTGGTTTCTTTTAAATCTAAAGTATCTTATCGTCTTGCACCGTTCGAGATGCAAGAATTATCAAAACAGCTTCAAGAGTTGTCTGATAAAGGATTCATCCGTCCGAACTTTTCACCTTGGAGAAACTCCTGTTCTCCTTGTGAAAAAAAAATGGATCTTTTCGAATGTATATCGATTAACGTAAGCCTAGTAAGCTTACCATCAAGAATCGATATCCCCCTACCTTAAATCAACGATTTCTCCGATCAACTGCATAGCGTTTCATGCTTTTTCAAGATTGATTTGCGTTTTGGGTATCATCAACTTTGTATTCTCGAAGAAGATATTCCCAAAACGGTTTTCTGCATGAAGTATGGCCATTACGAGTTTACAGTCATGCCTTTTGGGTTGACAAATGCTCCAGCCATCTTCAAGGACTTAATAAATAGAGTCTGCAAGCCTTATTTGGATCAGTTCGTCATTGTTATTAATGACATCTTGATCTATTCATGTCCCGAGCCGATCACGATCAACACCTTCGTTGACATTGGAACCCCTAAAGAATGAACAAACTTTTCGCTAAATCCTCCAAGAGGAAATTTTGGCTTAAAGAAGTTCAGTTTTTGGGCCATGTAGTCAACAAGCAGGGTATTCATGTGGATTCATCCAAATTGCTGCAATTAAGGATTTGACTCCTTGTATGCTTTAAATACCCGTGTCCAAAGATAACAAATTTAAAGGTCGATTTAAACAATAATACGAGTGTGCGATTATACGATTATGTGATATGTGTTTATGTGTTCTCCTCTATGTTCTTGTGTGGTACGATTTTCAAATCCTCATAGAATCTTTCATATCTTCATATGAGGGATTCATAGTAGGATATTCAAAAGGTACTACCTTAAATCCTTCTGGGCTTCTACGTGGTAGTTAAGACCCTTGGGTTATATAGTACCATTCCATGATTCGATGATAGACCCTTTAGTGGTCTAGTCAAAAAGATTGATTCACAATTTGGTTAAAGAACGACATCTAGTGATGTAGCTGAACAGACTCCTTGATAGTCTATTTAGATCATTTATTGATTTAGTCAAAAAGACTCTATGGCGGTCTAGTCACACTCATCACAGGTTCATTCAATTGGTTTTACCCTACACATTATAAAATAGACTGTGTGAACTGTGCAAGGAATTGTCTAATTATGGACGCGTACATAATTATGAAATTTAGTGCACAGAAACCCAGTAGGATTTATTATGTGTAAGAACCGATAGTGACAACAATAACAGAATGAGAACGATGTAATGGAGGTACGGTGGACGCACCAATGACACTTCATATACTTTTATATAAGTATCCCTCTTACATTGCAAGCATAATGTTATTAAGGTTACTAGAAGTTCAGAACCCTAACCAATGTTGTTTGATCTTTTCAACTTCATGTTTTAAGCTCTCACAAGTTTCCTCTAAATAAATTTCGGGACGAAATTTCCTAAAGTATGGGAGACTGTAACACCTGTGCCTTCACGGCCATCAACCAAATACCGAACCAATGAAATATTATATTTCATACTTGGGATTTGTAAAAATATGTGTATCATTTGCACATATCAATTTTTGTTCAATTCCAAACTCTAAATCGCTTTCTGGAAGGTTATACGCGCACCGATGCGTAAATATAACCAGTTTAATGCAACAAACACTCCGGAATAGTGAAATAGGCTTAACATACCTTAAATAACCTTTACATAACTTAGAAATAAGTTTTGAAGGCTTTGGTATGGCAAAAACAAGCTAATTCGCTTACAGGGACTAAATATGACAAACTGCGAAAGTATGCCAATTTGAACTGTAACAGACATTCCGGAACATGACCATAAGTTAAACACACCTTAAATATCCTTTATATAGCTTAGAAATAGGCTTTGAGGGGTTCGGTGTGCTAAAATAAACTTTTGTGTCATTCAGGGACTAAAAGTGTCAAAAAGTGCACAAGTTTGCATTTTCGCGCATAACTTACGTTCTGAATACATCCGGACATCCAAAAATTTATGTAAGCATGACTATATTATGCCTTAGTGTTTGGCATGCCAAAAATCCATTCGTTGCGTCATTTGGATCGTTTTTCGCGCTTATGCGCATTCCGTCGTAATTAAGCGAACATCGCGTTCGTACGACCAAACGAACCAACACCCGGCATATTTTTGAGCATGTTTCATGTCCACAATGTTTAGGCATCATTTTAGGGCCTTAAAGTTGGCTTTACGGGCCTTGGAAGTGTCGGAAATGGCCTTAAACACGTGCAGGGACTGAAACTGTAATTTCTGAAACTTATTGCTGATCTGTGACTGCTAGGCGGCCCGCCTCGGTTCCTGAGCATCCTCACGCGACCCGCGAGGCACCTTCTGACCAGGTTAAATGTTTCTAACAGCAGATTGCAGCTGTTTGATCCAACACCACACAATCCCAATTGTCTAGTCAGCTGATAAGGATCAACTTTTAGTCACCATAAGGTCCCGACACTTGTACGGGTGGGATTAAGGCACGTTTTCCATGAAACGATCCTAACGGTTACCCGAAAACTATAAATACCCCATCACCCCAATGCAAAACTTACAAGAACTTTGATTTGAGAAACTCTAAGTTGAAACTATTGTTTCATACATGAGATTTTTGAATCGAGGTTAGCATTCGGGGACCCTTCGTAAGTATTCTTTCGTTCTTTTCCTTATTTTATTGCTTTTCGAGTCAGAAAGTCAAACTTTGTTTGACTTTCAGCGTTGACCAGTAATGGTCAATGCGAAGTTCGTTTGAACTTCGCAACGTGAGTGTAATCACGTTGGTTATAGTCCCTTGGGACTATGCCTACTGATTACCACGTTGTCTAGGGTCGTAGGGTAAGCGATCTAATAAATCGCTTATACCTCGAACCCGACCCATTTGGTCGATCATTAGGATCCGACCAAACACATTAGGTGACCATAGTAGGTAGGGAATAACCTTCCGAGGTTATACCCTATGGTCACATCGTTTGAGTAGTTGTATGATAGGTAGTTTATATGCCTTAGGTAAATTACCAGAATACCCTTTTCATGTATAATTGGTAATTAAGCATATGTAACCTAAACTTTTGTCACATAACTGATTATGTAACATGTTTAGGCATATAACACTTGTCATAGGACTAGTTAGACGGTTCGAACGCGTTTCACGCGCACGACGCGTTAAAGTAGCATAAGTTACCTTAATGGGTCGCGATGGGTCGAAATCACTTAGGTTAGTCTCAATGTAGTATGTAGGTCTTGTTAAACCATATCATATGAGTTCCAATACTCATTTGGTTTACCAAGCCTCATTCTATCCGATCTCCCGATTTAAGTCCGGTTTATTTATATAGTTTTAGATTGCCGACTGATTCCGTACTCCCTCTAGCTTTGTTTGGTTGTTGTTCAAGACCTCTAAGCATTCTCAGGCGAGTACATTATTCCCCTCTTTTACTGTTTTCAACTGTTTTGGGGTGACTCATATGTGCTAAATGTTTTAACAATGATTTCAAGAACGATTACAATAACAATTACAATGTGATTTCAAGAACGATTACAATAACAATTACAATGTGATTTCAAGAATGATTACAATAACAATTAAAATATGGTTTCAAGAACGATAACAATGGTTTCAAAAACAATTATAATAGTTTTAGAAACAATTACAATGGTTTCAAGAACGATTTCAATAAAGTGAACAAACTTGTTGGTTGTAGTTACATAACCAATGACATTCATTAGCAATGATCAAGCCAACCAGTATTAGGTTATGGTACCATAGGATCTGACAAATCCCGTTATTCTCTATACCCATGGTTATGTGTGGGTATTTTGGGTAATGACTGAATCTGTAATTATTAATTTACCCTTTGGTAAGGGTTTGTTAAGAACGAGAGCGAGAGCGAGTTGGAACGATGAACGCGTCAAGAAGGTTTGAATGTTATTAGAGAATCGACCATTAAGTAGTTTCACAATTAAAACAAGAACGATTTTAACAATTAAAACAAGAACGATTTGAACGATTAAAACAAGATGGTTTAACGATTGGGTAAACATTTGGACATGATTTACATTTGATCATGCATTTCCACGAAACATAGTATTGATTTAAACCAAGTTTTACTTCAATACTTTGTTTTGTGCGTTTCATCTATGGTTTAGTTGATGCATTTCACTAGCCATACATATCATTTTGGTTACACATTACATGGTTTACATTCGACACAAACACTTTTGACATTGATTATACATGACATGATTTACATCTTAACATAAACATTTTGTTATATTATTCAATACATTTGACAATTTGTTTAAACATGGACATCTTGCATTGGTGGTTTGTTTGGGTAAGTGATTTGAGTAACGGTGCGTGTGTAATATGATACAAGCATGGTGGATACGCCGCTGGTACTTCCTATATATAAGTGTTTGTATGGTATTACATATTGTAGAGTTATTTGAATCATTTCAGTTTGAGACATAGGACATTTTATACAAGTAACATACTTTTCACAAGACATTGATTTACAAACAACTTATCTTACACAAACTCATTTTACATGGTTATTCATTTAATCATGCATTATTCTCTTATTTATACATATCATCTGAACTTATTATTTTTCAAATGATTTACAAAGACAAAGCAAATTACAAGGTTCATGACTAAACATTTTCTTAAACAGAAGTCATGAATCTTATTTTCACAAAACCTATGTACTCGCCAGCATTTCTTTGCTGACCTCGTTTTTACATATGTTTCAGGTATTGTTGGATGATATCGATTGATAAGATGCATGCTCACATAGGACTGGACAAGGCCTTAGTGACTCAATAACAATGATAGACTATGTTTAAATAGTGTATTTAGATTTCAAGACGATGTAATTATTCAATGTTTAATAAAACGAAACACTCTTTGGTATCCATGGTTATGAAACATTAATTCTGTTGCAACACGCCCCGATGTTTCCGCCGCGATTTGTTGTTTTACGCGGTCGGGGTGTGACAACATCGTTTGAAAATCGTTTACCCAAGTGAACTAAATAACACCACGGTATGTAATGCGATGAAAACACTTATATATAGGAAGTACCAGCGGCGTATCCACCATGTCTTCATCACATTACGCCCGTCCTGTTATCTAAACACTTAACCAAAACCCAATCGTATATCGCTTTGAAACCAATCGTTTACCCAATCGTTAAAACATCGTGTGAAAACCAATCGTTTACCCAATCGTTAAAACATCGTGTGAAAACCAATCGTTTACCCAATCATTAAAACATCGTGTGAAAACCAATCGTTTACCCAATCGTTAAATTCATTTTAGGTCGTGAAACTACTTATATGGTCGTCTCGCTAATAACATTCAAACCTTCTTGACTCGCATTAATAAACCCTTACCAAAGGATAGATTAACCATTCACATTAATAAATCCTTACCAAAGGATAGATTAACAACTCGCATTAATAAACCCGTACCAAAGGATAAATTAACAATTACAGATTCAGTCGCTACCCACCACCCCCACACATAACCACGGGTGCAGTAAGATAACGGGATTTGTCAGATCCTATGGTACCATAACCTACTACTGGTCGGCTTGATCATTGCTAATGAATGTCATTTGTTATGTAAATACAACCAACAAATTTGTTCACTTTATTGAAATCGTTATTAGTTTTGTATAAATCGTCTTAGTCGTTTTTGAAAACATTGTAATTGTTCTTGAATCCATTGATAAAACATTTAGCACATATGAGTCACCCCAAAATAGTTGAAAGCAGTAAAATAGGGGAATAATGTACTCGCCTGAGAATGCTTAGAGGTCTTGAACAACAACCAAACAAAGCTAGAGGGAGCACGGAATCAGTCGGCAATCTAAAACTATATAAATAAACCGGACTTAAATCGGGAGATCGGATAGGATGAGGCTTGGTAAACCAAATGAGTATTGGAACTCATATGATATGGTTTAACAAGGCCTACATACTACATTGAGACTAACCTAAGTGCTTTCGACCCATCGCGACCCATTAAAGTAGCTTACGCTATTTTAACGCGTCGTGCGCGCAAAGCGCGTTCGAGACGTCTAACTAGTCCTATGACAAGTGTTATATGCCTAAACATGTTACATAATCAGTTATGTGACAAAAGTTTAGGTTACATATGCTTAATTACCAATTATACATGAAAAGGGTATTCTGGTAATTTACCTAAGGCATATAAACTACCTATCATACAACTACTCAAACGATGTGACCATAGGGCATAACCTCGGAAGGTTATTCCCTACCTACTATGGTCACCTAATGTATTTGGTTGGATCCTAATGATCGACCAAATGGGTCGGGTTTGAAGGTATAAGCGATTTATTAGATCGCTTACCCTACGACCCTAGACAACGTGGTAATCAGTAGGCATAGTCCCAAGGGACTATAACCAACGTGATTACACTCACGTTGCGAAGTTCAAACGAACTTCGCATTGACCATAAACTGGTCAATGCAGAAAGTTAAACAAAGTTTGACTTTCAGACTCGAAAAGCAATAAAAGAACGAAAGAATACTTACCCAGGGTCCCCGAATGCTAATCTCGATCCAAGAATCTCAGGTATGAAACAATGGTTTCAACTTAGAGTTTCTCAAATCAAGATTCTAGTGAGTTTAACAATGGGTGGGGTTGGGTATTTATAGTATTCGGACCACCGTTGAGATCGTTTCATGGAAAAGAGGGCATGATCAAGGCCGTACATGTGTTGGAATGTTATGGTGCCTCAAAATGCTCACCACCATAAGGAATTGACACTTGGAATTGGGATTGGGGGTGCAAAACATCTGCAAACAGGCTGTAAAACAATGAATCTGGTCTGCAGAGGCTGAGGCGGCCCGCTTCAGGATACACCAAAGCTAATGCGGGCCGCATGGGGGTTCTGATCAGAAGATAAGTTTCAAAAATGACAGTTTCAGTCCCTGCACGTGTTTAAGGGCATTCCCGACACTTGTAAGGCCCGTAAAGCCAACTTTAAGGCCCTAAAATGATGCCTAAACATTGTGGACATGAAACATGCTCAAAAATATGTCGGATGTTGGTTCGTTTAGTCGTACGAACGCGATGTTCGCTTAATTACGACGTAATGCGCACAAGTGCGAAAAACGATCCAAATGACGCAACGAATGGATTTTTGGCAAGCCAAACACTAAATTATAATATATTCATGCTTACATAAATTTTTGGATGTCCAGATGTATTCAGAACGTAAGTTATGCGTGAAAATGCAAACTTGTGCACTTTTTGACACTTTTAGTCCCTGAATGACCCAAAAGTTTATTTTAGCATACCGAACCCCTCAAAGCCTATTTCTAAGCTATGTAAAGGATATTTATGGTATGTTTAACTTATGGTCATGTTCCAGAATGTTCTTTACAGTTCAGATTGGCATACTTTCGCAGTTTGTCAACTTTAGTCCCTGTAGACGAATTAACTTGATTTTGCCATACCAAAGCCTTCAAAACTTATTACTAAGTTATGTAAAGGTTATTTAAGGTATGTTAAGCCTATTTCACTATTCCAGATTGTTTTTTGCATTAAACGGGTTATATTTACGCATCGGTGCGCGTATAACCTTCCAGAAAGCGATTTAGAGCTTGAAATCGAACAAGAATTGATATGTGCAAATGATACACATATTTATACAAATCCCAAGTATGAAATACAATATTTCATTGGTTTGGTATTTGTTTGATGGTCACAGTGACACAGGTGTCACATGGAAGCATGAGGATATGACAGGCATATCCAAAGACATTATCACTCACAAGCTTGGAATCGACAGATCATTCAAGCCTGTTCAGCAAAAAAAGAAGAAAATTTGCTCCTGAGCAGAATACGATTATCCAAGAGGAAGTTGAAAGATTGTTGAAGTCTAGGATGATCAGAGAAGTCAAGTTTCCAAGATGGCTAGCGAACGTAGCCGTGGTACAGAAGAAAAACGGGAAATGGAGAGTCTGTGTGGACTACACAGACTTGAATAAGGCTTGTCCTAAAGACCCATTTCCTCTTCCTCACATTGATGCAATGGTGGATGCTACTGCCGGGCATGAAATGTTGACCTTCATGGATGCATCCTCAGGATTTCAGCAGATTCAAATGGAGCCTTCTGACCAGGAAGATACTGCCTTCATGACACCCACAGGTATTTATTGTTATACGGCTATGCCTTTTGGTTTGAAAAATGCAGGTGCAACATACCAAAGATTGGTAAACATGATGTTCAAAGACAAGTTGGGGGACACCATGGAGGTATACATTGACGATATGGTGGTAAAATCAAGGAAAGCTCAGGATCACCTCCAGGATATTAAAGGAGCATTTGATATCCTGGATCAATATAACATGAAGCTAAATCCTACTAAGTGTCATTTCGGAGTGGGGGCAGGAAAATTTCTAGGATATATGGTGACCAAAAGAGGAATAGAGGTGACCCCGGAGCAGATTAAAGCCATCTTGGATATTAAATCACCCTCAAATATGAAGGATGTTCAACGATTAACGGGGCGAGTGGCAGCATTAAACATATATATTTCAAGATCCTCAGAAAAATGCAAAGAGTTTTATGATATCCTGAAGAAGAAGAATAAGAAATTCGAATGGGGAGAGAAGCATGAAGCAGCTCTACAGGATTTGAAGAAATATCTCTCAACTGCACCTCTACTGATGAAACCTGAGAATGGTGAACCACTATCCCTATACCTCGCAGTATCAGGGAATGCTGTAAGTGTCGTCCTTATAAAGGATCATGAAGGTCAGCAATATCCTGTTTATTATGTTAGTAAAAGTTTGTTAAATGCCGAAACTAGATATTCTCATTTAGAAAAATTGATACTAGCATTAGTTATGGCATCTACGAAGCTTAGACATTACTTTGAGACACATAGGATTCATGTTAAAACAAATTATCCTGTCAAAAATGTGCTTAGGAAACCAGAGATGTCAGGCGGGATGGCTAAGTGGTCAGTAAAGTTGAGTGCTTATGATTTAGTATATGAACCTAGAAATGCCATAAAGTCTCAGGCTTTAGCTGACTTTGTGGCTGATTTCAGTAGTGACATTCAGGATGAGGTGGACCTAGAAGTACAACAATTAGGAGAATCCTCAGGATCCTGGACATTATATACTGATGGTGCATCTAATGTAAGAGGAGTAGGATTGGGAATACTACTAAAATCGCCACAGGGGGACATATTACCCCAGGCTATTAGGTGTGAATTTCCTGCTACTAATAATGAAGCAGAGTATGAGGCTTTAATTGCAGGATTAGAGTCGGCTAAGAATATGAATATCAAGAATTTGCAAGTATATGTTGACTCCTTGTTAATTACTAACCATTTTAATGGATCCTATGCAGTTAAGGGCGAGAAATTAATCGAATACCTCGATATTCTCAAAAAATTAGCAGGATATTTCGATGTTTTTACACTTGAACGGGTACCGAGGGAGGATAATGCTGAAGAAGATGCCTTAGCAAATCTGGGATCATCGGTCAGGATTCTAGAAGGGACCCAAATACCAATATTACATATCTTGTATCCTGCAACGAATCCTCAGGATAAAGAAGTAGCGGGTATTCAGGATCCTGGAGCAGAGTATCCTGAAGAGGATCCTAAATCCTGGACGGCTCCAATCATGAGATATCTCAAGGAAGGACACATCCCCGGAGACGAAAATCCTAAGGCATTTAGGATGAAGGTATCACGATTCACTATTATAAATAATGTTTTATATAAGAAATCTCTTGCAGGACCGTATTTGAGGTGCTTGGAGGATCCTGAAGCCAAAGAAGTACTTCGGGATATACATGAAGGGGATTGTGGTAACCACACTGGGGGCAGGTCATTGTTCTTGAAAGTATTAAGGACAGGATATTATTGGCCAATGATGAGGAAAGATGCTGCAGAATATGCTCGAAGGTGTGATGCATGTCAAAGGCATAGTAACATACTGCATCAGCCAGCTGAACCACTATATCATGTAGCTTCCCATTGGCCATTCATGAAATGGGGGATGGATATAGTAGGCAAGTTACCAAAAGCTCCGGGAGGAAAAGTCTTTATGCTAGTAATGACGGATTATTCTCTAAGTGGGTTGAAGCTGAAGCATTTGTTCAAGTTAGAGACCAAGAAGTAGTATCCTTCATAAAGAGAAATATCTTAACTAGGTTTGGGGTACCAGCTGAAATCATTTGTGATAATGGGTCCCAGTTTATAAGCAAGAGGACTACTGACTTTTTCAAGAGTTGGGGAATCAAAATGATCACGTCTATTCCGGTACATCCTCAAGCAAATGGACAAGCTGAATCCTCAAACAAGATAATTGTCAATAACTTGAAGAAGAGACTTGGAGCTAAAAAAGGAAGATGGGCAGAAGAATTACCCTTTATTTTGTGGGCTGACAGAACAACGGTAAAGAATGCAACCGGCCAAACCCCATTTTCCTTGGTATTTGGAGCAGAAGCAGTGATTCCAACGGAAATGGCGATACCTACTGCAAGATCTATCCTACAGGATCCTGAACAGAATCATGAAGCCTTATGTCAAGATTTGGACACTATAGATGAAAAAAGAGATGCGGCAAGACTAAGGATGGCAGCATATCAACAAAGAATATCCAGAGCATATAACAAGAACATAAGGACTAGAAGATTCCGAGTTGGTGATTGGGTGCTAAGAAAAGCTTTTCAAAATACCACTAATCCTGCCGATGGCAAGCTAGCTCCTAAATGGGAAGGACCATATGAAGTTGAGTCGGAAGCAGGGAAAGGAGCATATCGACTCAAGAACATGGAAGGGGATATGCTACCAAGATCCTGGAATGCAATACACTTAAAGCTCTATTTCAAGTAAGGATAGAATTTAATTTCTATCTCAGAATGGTATGTATTCTATCTCTTTTAAATATATTTGTTTATTATCTTGAACCCAATACTGACTTAAGCATCGGAGGGGTGTTACCTTAGTTTACAGTTGTTTTGCAGCATATGTTTCAGGATATAGCTCCAGGATATGCACTCAGGATAACTCGAAAGATTAGAGGATTGGCCCCCTCTCTCACGTTTAAGGGATCCTGATCCCTTCAAAAGTTTAAAGGTATTCACCTTTCTTTCGAATTGGGTTTAAACACCTCGCCTGGAGCGCAAGTTATCTAGGTAAAGTTCAAGGTAGCGGGACCAGTTCATGTAAAAGTGGCTGACAATTTCGTTACTGTTGGCTATATCTTGGATCCTGAAGGTATATGAGGATTGATCACCCTCTCTCATGAAAGGGTATTTTCATACTCTCTAAGGTTTAAAGGTTTTCACCTTTCTAAGATTTGGAGTTTATACACTCTCTCCTGTAGCGCATGAAAATCAGGGTTTATCCCCAGGATATTAAGGGTTAATCCCCAGTATGCTAAGGATTCATTTCAGGATATCAAAAATTTTGCCTCGGGTGTTCAGAATTTATTCAAGCCAAAATGTGAATACATTTGCATTTCTGTGTTGTACACAGGGGACACATATCATACAATTCGAAGGATGGATCCAAGTTTGTAAGTAGACACTGGGGACATTCCTAAGGTGGAAGATTGGAATTGACTCTCTAAGAGTCTTTGGTATGATCTCTCCTTTTTTCAAATGATTTAAGTCTTCTAAGTTATATGACAATATCCTGACCAGGATATCTCTTAAAATACTTGTCAGGATATTTTCAGAATGTGTTCCCATAACATTCCCAAAAATGTTCAAACAAAACAGTTTTCATAAGTAAAATTTGTGCACTAATAACAACAATAATAAAGTCAAAAGAGGAGTTATATTATTAACATACCAAAAGATGTGCTCTTAGTTTCACCTCAAAACAAGGCCCATCCACTAAGAGCACTAATAGTTCCTTACTATATTTACCCAACAGTTGAAGGTTTCATCTCAAACCGAGACCCATCCACCTCCAACTGTTGTATTGTTCAAAAAGCATGCAGGAAATGTAAATTGTTCAGGTGCAGAAAAGTAAAGTGCGGAAAAAGTAAAATTGTTTTGGGGGTTACAAACCAAAATTCAAATTCAAAAAGGTGGGCTTCGGCCTTGGCACATATATCCATCATTGCCCACCTGAATGCCCTTACATAGCGGCATCTTCTCCAACCTTCTCTGCCTTCTCAGCTTCAGCATCCTTGGCAGCATCCTCTCCAGCATCCTCACCAGCATCCATTACAGCATCCACTCCAGTATCCTTCTTGTTTCCAGCCTTATCCACCACCTCTGCCGACTTAGAGGATTCACCAGCTTCAGCAGGAAGGGGCACAGCCTTGCCTCCAAGCTCTTTCAGCTTGGCCACCCAGGATTCAACCGGCCAGGATGGGCACACGAGGCCTGTCTCCTTGGCCTCATAGGCCATCTTGATGCGAGCTTGCTACAGGGAGACGATAGCAGAAGCTTTGATTCCTTCCCGGAAAGAAACCATGGCCTGTTCATGGTCCATTTGGACGGTGGCAAGTTTGAGCTCAGCATCTTGGGTGACCTTCTTCAGCTTGCCTTCATAGTGTCGGGTCTTTGCTTTGGCGATGGCACCTTGGTCGGCAACGGTGGTTTCGAGTTGTTTAATCCTGGCTTCATGGAGTGCAGCAGTACCACAGGCATCATTGTACAGGTGGAGCAAATGCTGAAGGCCCTGCACATCAAATTCAGGTATGGGTCAGTATATATTAACCAGGATATCCTGTCAGGATATCCTATCAGGATATATGTGCAGGATATGTAGCAGGATATTACCTTGTTGAGGAAGGATGTCATTGGCTCTAAGGAGTCAGAAAAGCTGAGTTCATCGTAGGAGAACCCTTCTGGACCTGGAGCACTGACTTCAGGAGCTTTCCTCTTTTTTGCTGTGGAAGCACGAGTCCTCGGATTGGTCTTAGGAGCCGGTAGTGGCTTGGAGCTGGTGGCAGCAGGGGTCTCTTTCTTGACCGTGACTGGAGTAGGGTAGCTGTCAAGTTCCTCAAGGTCTAGGTAGACCGGAACCTTGCTGGAGTCTGCATATAGGGAGTAAAATTTCTCCTAAGTATATCAGATAAAAACATGTATGTACAGGATATTTTGCAGGATCCTTACCAGACATGTTTGCACTAGAAAGAGGACTTGGAGATGGTGGAGACGGGTTGAAACTTCTTTCAGCCTCTGGAAGGAGTCTGATGGCGTCAATCCTTTTTTGTGAGTCAACCAGGGGAGGTGCAATTTTCCTAAAATCAGCTGCATACACAACAGAAAAAAGAGAGTTGATCAGTTCAGGATATGGAACAGGATAAGAGGCAGGATCATCCTTAAACCCTAAATCCTACTCTTTTTCAACCATTGCACCGGATATTCCGTTCCACCAGGGATTGAGTCTCTTTTTACAAAGAAGAACTTAGATTGCCAATTATCCTCGTTCCTTGTGGCACGAAGTATCAACGGGTCGCCGGAGGTGGAATAAAACAAAAATTGACATGATCCATGGCATCTAAGCCGGTAAGCTAGGGGGAGATCATGAACAGAAAGATCAGGGATATGGTTTTTCTTGATTTGGTCAAGAACGGACAAAACACGCCAAAGCATCGGCATTGTTTGGCTAAAAGATATTTTGGTAATCTTGAAGAATTCGGTGATGAAGTCTGGAAAGGGGAACTGTAACCCTAATGTGAAGGGAAAAGCACTAAAGCACAACCACTCATTGGAGACCATATCCGACCGGATTTCCCGGTCGAACGGCCGGAATACCGTTCCTTCCGGAAACATGCCGGAGGATTTGAGAGCCGACAAGTGAGCACTATCAAAAGTACATATCTCTTTCTCCGGTTTCTGAAGAAGATTCTGTTGGAAAAAAGTGGGAGCTGAATCACCGGAACTGGATCTTGTCTGTCTCGGCATTTGATCGCCTGATTTTTTGACCGGAAAAGGAAGATGGAGATGAAGATTAGAGAGAGAATGTTACCTTTTTCTTATCGGAAGTAATTAAAAAAGAGATGAGGATGAGAAGATATAGGGTGCTATGAGTAAATATAGGCTGAGTAGTTGCAAACAGTCCCATCATGGGTCTTATCTCTTAATTGCCTCGATCGGCGTGAAAAATGTAACCGTTAGTGGTGAGGATACTAAACGGTAACATTTTTGGGGACAATTGTTATGGGCTAATTTCTGAGCTCATATCCTGAGAAATATCTTGGTTTATATCTTGATTATATAATATATGTTCACATCCGGGATGCTGATTCAGGATATTGGTAACACCCTGAATGGTATCCTCAGGATCACTAACGGATTATGTGCAGGTACGCGGGTTAGAAGCTAGCAACGTTCACAAGGACTCATTCCGCAGAAGACTCGGTCCAAGTCATTCAAATAAAGACGTTGAAGCCGCATTACTCGGTCTACAACGTTTACAATGGAATATTCGGAGCATCCCATATTTATAGGAATATTTGTTTGTATTTCGTTACTATAAATAGGTGGGTATACCAGATCGAATAGGACATCACATGAACACTCACTACACTCTCACACTTGTGCTCTCGCAATTTTTACTTTCACACAAAAGCGTTGTAACACTTAGCGATCTGGTCGATATCCTGCATTGTATCCTGAAGTTTAAAGCAATAAGAAGAACAAGGCAGCTGTGATTGTCAGCTCCCGAGGTTTTATGCCGGCGATCTAGATTGATCAAGGGCTTTCCTCGTATATCTCGTGTCGTATCCTTTACTTTTTGCTCATTGTTTGATCGTAGATACAGCTCAATATCCTGAGCCGTATCCTGAATACTGTTTTTTCCAAACAACTTAACCAGCACATTTTCAACACACTTTTTAGCACACTACCTCACTTAACTAATTTGATCACTTAATTGCTTCGGTAATTTTTGACCAAAACAGCTGTACTTCTAAATCTACTTCATTTTGAATGTCACTACTGAAATCAACCACAAAGTCAGCTAAAGCCTGAGACTTTATGGCATTTCTAGGCTCATATACTAAGTCATAAGCACTCAATTTTACAGACCACTTAGCCATCCTACCTGACATCTCTGGTTTCCTAAGCACGTTTTTAACAGGGTAATTGGTTTTAACATGAATCCTATGTGTCTCAAAATAATGTCTAAGTTTCGTTGATGCCATAACTAGGGCTAATATCAACTTTTCTAAATGAGAATATCTAGTTTCAGCATCTAACAAACTTTTACTAACATAATAGACAGGATATTGTTGACCTTCATGGTCCTTTATGAGAACGGCACTTACAGCATTCCCCGATACAGGAAGGTATATGGATAGTGGTTCACCATTTTCAGGCTTCATCAATAGAGGTGAAGTTGAAAGATATTGCTTCAAATCCTGGAGGGCTGCTTTATGCTTCTCACCCCATTCGAACTTCTTATTCTTCTTGAGGATATCATAAAATTCTTTGCATTTTTCCGAGGATCTTGAAATAAATCTGTTCAACGCTGCAACTCGCCCTGTCAGTCGTTGAACATCCTTCATATTTGAAGGTGATTTGATATCTAAAATGGATCTGATCTGCTCCGGGCTTGCCTCTATTCCTCTTTTGGTCACCATATATCCTAGAAACTTTCCTGCCCCCACTCCAAAATGGCACTTAGCAGGATTCAGCTTCATGTTATACTGGTCCAGGATATCAAATGCTCCCTTAATATCCTGGAGGTGATCCTCAGCCTTTTCAGACTTCACCACCATATCGTCAATATATACCTCCATGGTGTCCCCCAGTTTGTCTTTAAACATCATGTTTACCAACCTCTGGTATGTTGCACCTGCATTTTTTAGACCAAAAGGCATAGCAGTATAATAATCAATACTTGTTGGTGTCATGAAGGCAGTATCCTCCTGGTCCGAAGGTTCCATTTGAATCTGCTGAAATCCTGAGGATGCATCCATGAAGGTTAACATCTCATGGCCGGCGGTAGTATCCACCATTGCATCAATATGAGGAAGAGGAAATGGGTCTTTGGGACAAGCCTTATTCAAGTCCGTGTAATCTACATAGACTCTCCATTTCCCATTTTTCTTCTGTACCACTACTACGTTTGCCAGCCCTCTTGGAAACTTGACTTCCCTGATCATCTTGGACTTCAGCAATCTTTCAACTTCCTCTTGGATAATTGCATTCCGCTCAGGAGCGAACTTCCTTCTTTTTAGCTGAACAGGCTTGAACGTCCTGTCAATTCCAAGCTTGTGAGTAATAATGTCTTTGGATATACCTGTCATATCCTCATGCTTCCAAGCAAATGTTGACATCCTGCACTTCAAAAAGTTAGTTAATTGTTCTTCAATATCCTGAGGGATATTGGTTCCTACGAGCACTGAGATATCAGGATTATTCTGATCCAGGATAACTCTCTTCATATCCTGCTCTGAAGCCTCCACGATATCCTGGGCCCGCATCTTTAATTGCTATGCTGTACTAGGCTTGGTTGAGGATTTCATTGAGGATGAGTAGCATTCCTTCGCTTCCTGCTGATCACTATCAACCTTGACAACCCCCCAAGGGGTAGGGATCTTGATGCATTGGTGATATGTTGATGGCACAGCCTTCATATCGTGAATCCATGGCCTGCCCAGTATGATGTTATAGCAGGATAGAGAATCCATCACGCAGAAACGTTGTATCGAGTTAACCCCTTCAACATATACTGGTAACTTTATCTCTCCCACTGTATTCCTAGCCTCTCCACTGAACCCAACAAGCACGGTGGACTTCGAAGTGATATCCATTGGAGATACATTCATTCTCTTCAGAGTCTCTAGTTGGATTATGTTGACGGAGCTGCCATTATCTACCAATATCCTGCGTACAAAATGGTTAGCCACATATAATTTTATTACCAGAGCATCATGATAAGGATCCTGGACAGTATCCCTGTCATCACCATCAAATGTGATCACTTTGTCAGTTGTGAGGGTAGTCATCCTGACTGGTTTGTCTCCCCTTTCGGCCTTAGCTTCTTTCGCATGTCTCTTGGCCGCCGAATACGAAGTCCCACAAATGTCGGATCCTCCCGAAATAAAGTTGATTATCTTGGCGTCCACGGGAGGTGATGCTGCTCGTTCAGGATCCTTATCAGTATCCTGACCGTTATTCTTTTTTCTTCCTAAGAGATCCTTCAGATATCCCTTGCTTAGAAGATAGCTTATTTCTTTTCTTAGAGCAATGCAATCCTCAGTTACATGTCCAAAATCTTCTTGGTAGGCACACCATTTGGACTTATCCTTCTAATCAGCTTTTTATTGATTCCTTCAAGGCCACCTAGCCTTGTCTCCTAAACCCTGCATGGCATACATCAATTCAGGAATGTTAACAGAAAAGCAATATTCAGATAATTCAGGATATTCTTCAGGATCCTCGTCTTCGACAGCATTCACTTTCTTGTTATCATTTCTGCCATATGGCTTGGAGCGATATGGTTTATACGAGGATTCTGATTTCCTGTTGGTTGTTTCGTAGGTCGAGGTAGAATTCATCCTCTCTTGCATCTTTTTATCATCTTCTAAGCGGATATATCTCAAAGCCCTGTTACGAGCTTCGTCGAGATTCCTGCAGGGATTCATTACAAGATCCTGATAAAACTGAGAATCCTTTTGTAACCCCATCTTAAAAGCTTGCACAGCTGTTGCAACATCAAGATGCGGAATATCCAAGGATTCCCGACTAAACTTATTCACATAGTCCCTCAAGGATTCCTGAGGTCCTTGGGTTATCCTGTAAAGATCACTGGTTAGTTTCTCAAAGCTCCGACTGCAAGAAAACTGACTATTAAATAAATTAACCAAATGAGAAAACGAAGTAATTGAGTGAGGAGGAACATTTAACAGCCACTTTAAGGCTGATCCCGTTAAGGTAGAACCAAAACCCTTGCACAAGCATGCTTCCTTGAGCTCCGGAGGGATAGGGTTAATCTCCATTCTTTCCCTATACTGGGCAACATGCTCTTCAGGATCCGTAGTCCCATCGTAAAGCTTCATGTTGTGGGTTTGAAATCTTTTTGGGATTTCAGCATCACAGATAGAATACGCAAAGTGGGATATCCTATGGCTGTCTTGGGATACTTTCGGAATTGGCTGGACCACTCCAGGCACACTGGATATCACGTCCTTCAACTTCTGAAGTTCCCTGGTAAACGTTGACGTCATACCTGCATCCTGCAAAGACCCATTATTGTTAGTAGCAAGAGTATTATTATTTGACAAGTTACCGGTCTGAGGATTTTGGGCATATCCTGAAGCATATCCTGAGCTCCTCACAGTTGACATCCTGACCGAGGAGGGTATTTCAGGAGTATGATTCTGAGGATGGCTGGGCACAATATTCCCCCTATTATCCTCAGTATACACAGCTGAACTGAAGTTCAAAGTTCTGGGTTGTAATGGAGTGATGATATCCTCAGCGGATCTGCTCGAACTAGACTTCAAGAGTTGTATTTCCCTCAACAGCATTTGGTTAGTTTCCTGTTGCTGCCTCATTTGTTCCTGCACACTTCCAAATAAAGTTAGAATTTCATCATTAGAAGCTAAAACAGGAGCGGATCCCTGAACACTCTGAGTAGGGATAACGTCCTGAGATTGTGAAGAAGCTGGTATCCTTGGAGGAGGTGGTGGGAGCACCGAGCCAATCGTTGTGGAAGTTGTAGCAGACATGGTGGAAGAGCTCATGTTTGATCTTGAGGCCATTGTAAACGATGTGGCAAAAAGTTTTGAAAACAGAAAACCGATTAACGATTTCACAAAAATCTTTAGTAAAGAGAGCACCACTTGCCCCACGGTGGGCGCCAAATTGTTTTGGTCAAAAATTACCAAAGCAATTTAGTGATCAAATTAGTTAAGTGAGGTAGTGTGCTAGAAATGAGTGTTGAAAATATGTTAACCAAGTTAATTGCAAAAACAGTTTCAGGATACGGCTCAGGATATAGAGCTGTATCTGTGATCAAACAATGAGCGAAAAAGTAAAGGTTGACACGTGATGTACGAGGAAAGCCCTTGATCAATCTAGATCGCCGGCATAAAACCTCGGGAGCTGACAATCGCAGCTGCCTTGTTCTTCTATTGCTTCAAATTTCAGGATACAGTGCAGGATGTGGTGCGGATCAACTAGGTGTTACAATGTAAATTGAATACAAGTGTTTGTTGTTTTGGTCAAAAATTACCGAAGCAATTAAGTGATCAAATTAGTTAAGTGAGGTAGTGTGCTAGAAATATGTGTGAAAAATGTGTTAACAAAATTTGTTATGAAAACAGTTTCAGGATACGGCTCAGGATATTGAGTTGTATCTACGATCAAACAATGAGTAAACAATAAGCAAAAAGTAAAGGGAGTGACACGAGATGTACGAGGAAAGCCCTTGATCAATCTAGATCGCCGGCATAAAACCTCGGGAGCTGACAATCGCAGCTGCCTTGTTCTTCTTATTATTTCAAACGTCAGGATACAGTGCAGGATATAGACCAGATCGCTAAGTGTTACAATAATTGTGTGAGAGTACAAATTGTGAGAGAGCAAGTGTTAGAGTGTAGCGAGTGTGATTGCAGTGAAATTGTTATGTCCTATTCGATCTGGTGTTACTCCTATTTATAGTAATGAAATACAAACAAATATCCCTATAAATTTGGGATGCCCCGAATATTCCACCGCGAACGTTGTAGAACGAGTCATAAGGCTTCAACGTCTTTCTTTGAACGGTTTGGACCGAGTCTTCCGCGGAATAAGTCTTGATGAACGTTACTAGCTTCCAGCCCACGTACCTGCACATAATCCGTTAGTGATCCTGAGGATACATTTCAGGATATTACCAGTACCCTGAATCTGCACCCCGGATATGAACAGATATTATATAATCAAGATATAAGCCAAGATATTTCTCAGGATATGAGCTCAGAAATTAGCCCACAACAATTGTCCCCAAAAATGTTACCGTTTAGTATCCTCATTACTAACGGTTACATTTTTTACGCAAACCGAGGCAATTAAGAGATAAGACCTGTGATGTGACCATTTGCAACTGCCCAGCCTATATCTACTCATCATGCCCTATATCTTCTCATCCTCATCCCTTTTTTAATCATAATCGACAAGGGAAAGGTACATTTTCTCTCTATCTTTCATACTTATCTTCGTCTTTTTCCTCCGGCGAAAAATTCAGGCGATCAAATGCCGCGCCAAACAAGATCTAGTTCAGGTGACTCGGCCCCTACATTCATCCAACAGAATCTTCTCCAAGAACCGGAGAATGAAACATGCACCTTTGATAGTGCTCATCTGTCGGCTTTAAAATCCTCCGGTATCTTCCCGGATGGAACCATATTCCGACCCTTTGACAGAGAAATCCGGTCAGATATGGTTTCCAACGAGTGAATTTGCTTCAATGCTTTCCCCTTTACCTTAGGGCTACGATTCCCTTTTCCGGACTTCATTACCGAGTTTTTCAACATCACTAAAATTTCTTTCAGTCAAACCATGCCAATGCTCTGGCGTGTTTTGTCTGTTCTTGACCAAATCAAAAGAAACCACATACCTGACCTTTCTGTCCATGATCTCCCTTTAGCCTACAAGCTTAGATGCCACGGCTCATCTAGATTCCTATTTTATTCTACTTCCGGTGATCCATTGATACTTCATGCCACCAGGAACGAGGATGGTTGGCAATCCAAGTTTTTCTTCGTAAAAAGGGATTCAATCCCTGGTGGACCGGATTATCCGATGAGTTGGTTAAGAAAGGGTAGGACTTAGGGTTTAAGAATGATCCTGTCTCTTATCCTGTCTCATATTCTGAACTAACAAATTTTCATTTTTGTGCAGCTGATTTCAGGAAGATTGCACCTCCTCTTGCTAATTCTCAAGAAAGAATAGACGCTATCAGACTTCTTCCAGAGGCAGAGAGAAGTTTCAATCCCTCTCCACCAACTCCAAACCCTCTTTCAAGTGCCAACATGTCTGGTAAGAATCCTGCAAGATATCCTGCACACATATGTTTTTATTTGATATTCTTAGGAGAGATTTAGAATTTTACTCCCTGTGTACAGATTCCAGCAAAGTCCCAGTCTATCTAGACCTTGATGAACTCGATAGCTATCCAACTCCAGCCACATTCAAGAAGGAAACTCCTGCTACTACTAGCTCCAAGCCACTCCCGGCTCCCAAGGCCAATCCAAGAACCCGAGCTTCCACGGCGAAAAAGAGGAAGGGTCTTGAAGTCACTGCTCCAGGCTCAGAAGGGTTCTCCTATGACGAACTCAGCTTCTCTGATTCCTTAGAGCCAATGACATCCTTCCTTAACAAGGTAATATCCTGACGCATATCCTTCATGTATATCCTGCATATATATCCTGCAAGTATATCCTAACAGGATATCTTGGTCAACATATATTCTAACTTTATACCTGTTATTGATGTGCAGGGCCTCCAGCATTTGCTCCACTTGTACAATGACGCTTGTGGCACTGTGGCCCTTCATGAGGCCAGGATCAAACAGCTTGAAAGCACTGTTGCTGACCAAGGAGCCATTGCTGAAGCGAAGAGCCGGCACTACGAAAGCTTGCTGAAGAAGGTTACCCAAGACGCTGAGGTCAAACTTGCCACCGTTCAAATGGATCATGATCAGGCCTTGATCAACTTCCGAGAGGGAATCAAGGCTTCTGCTATCGTCTCGCTGCTACAAGCACGCATCAAGATGGCCTATGAGGCCAAGGAGACGGGCCTTGTTTGTCCATCCTGGCCAGTTGAATCCTGGGTGGCCAAGTTAAAGGAGCTCGGAGGCAAAGCTGTGCCGCTTCCTGCTGAAGCCGGCGAGTCTTCTAAGTCAGCAGAGGTGGTGGTCCAGGCTGGAGACAAGAAGGATGCTGGAGCTGATGCTGTGATGGATGCTGTTGAGGATGCTGGAGAGGATGCTGAAGCTGGGAAGACAGAGAAGGTTGGAGGAGATGCCGCTGTGTGAGGGCATTTAGGTGGGCGATGACGGATATACGTGCCAAGGCCAGAGCCCACCTTTTTGAATTTGAATGTTGGTTTGTAGTCCCATAAACAATTTACTTTTCTGCACTTTACTTTCCTGCACCTGAACAATTTACATTTCCTGCATGCTTTTTGAACAATACAACAGTTGAAGGTGGATGGGTCTCGGTTTGAGATGAAGCCCTCAACTGTAGGGTAAATATGGTAATGAACTATTAGTGCTCTTAGTGGATGGGCCTTGTTTTGAGGTGAAACTAAGAGCACATCTTTTGGTATGTTTATAATATAACTTCTCTTTTGACCCTATTATTGTTTTCATTGAAAATCATATTAGTGAAAACTGTTTGGTTTGTACACTTTAAAAATATATGTTACAGATGTATCCTGAAAAGTATCCTGAAAGATATCTTGAGAAGGATATTAAAATATAACCTATAAATTGTCCAAATAAAAAGGAGAGACCATACCAGAGATCCATAGTGAATTATAAGTTTGTCCCCAGTATATTTGTAAACTTGGATCCATCCTTTGAACATCATAATGTATGTCCCCTGTGTACGGCACAGAAATATAAATGTATTCATACCTTGATTTGAATAAATTCCAAACACCTCGAGGCAAAAACCTAGATATCCTGGGATGAATCCTTAGCATACCGGGAATAAACCCTCAATACCCTAGGGATAAACCTTGATATCCTGGGGATAAACCCTGATATCCTGGGGATAAACCCTGAGTTTCATGCGCTACAGGCGAGAGTGTATAAACTCCAAATCTTAGAAAGGTGAAAACCTTTAAACCTTAGAGAGTATGAAAATACTCTTTCGTGAGAGAGGGTGATCAATCCTCATATACCTTTAGAATCCAGGATATAGCCAACAGTAACGAAATTGTCAGCCACTTTTACATGAACTGGTCCCGCCACCTTGAACTATCCCTGGATAACTTGCGCTCCAGGCGGGGTGTTTAAACCCAATTCGGAAGAAAGGTGAATACCTTTAAACCTGTGAAGGGATCAGGATCCCTTATACTTGAGAGAGGGGGCCAATCCTCTAATCTTTCGACTTATCCTGAGTATATATCCTGGAGCTATATCCTGAGATATATCCTGCAAAACAATTGTAAACTAAGGTGGGTGTTAGCTTGGCTAACACCCCTCCGATGCTTAAGTCAGTATTGGGTTCAATACAAAAAACAAAATATATTTAAAAGAGATAGGATACATACCATTCTGAGATGTAAAATAAATTCTACTCTTACTTGAAATAGAGCTTCAAATGTATTGCATTCCAAGATCTTGGTAGCATATCCCCTTCCATATTCTTGAGTCGATATGCTCCTTTCCCTGCTTCTGACTCAACTTCATAAGGTCCTTCCCATTTCGGAGCTAGCTTGCCATCGGCAGGATTAGTGGTATTTTGAAAAGCCTTTCTCAGCACCCAATCACCAACTCAAAATCTTCTAGTCCTTATGTTCTTATTATATGCTCTGGATATTCTTTGCTGATATGCTGCTATCCTTAGCCTTGCTGCATCTCTTTTTTCGTCTATAGTATCCAAATCCTGACATAAGACTTCAAGATTCTGTTCAGGATTCTGCAGCATAGATCTTGCAGTAGGTATCGTCATTTCTGTTGGAATCATCGCCTCTGCTCCAAATACCAAGGAAAACAGGGTTTGGCCTGTTGCATTCTTCACCGTTGTCCTATCAGCCCACAAAACAAAGGGTAACTCTTCCGCCCATCTTCCTTTTTTGGCTCCAAGTCTCTTCTTTAAGTTATTGACTATTATCTTGTTTGAAGATTCAGCTTGTCCATTTGCTTGAGGATGTACTGGAGTAGATGTGATCATTTTGATTCCCCAACCTTTGCAAAAGTCAGTAGTCCTTTTGCTTATAAACTGGGACCCACTATCACAAATGATCTCAGCTGGTACCCCAAACCTTGTCAGGATATTCCTCTTTATGAAGGATACTACTTCTTGGTCTCTAACTTGGACAAATGCTTCAGCCTCAACCCACTTGGAGAAATAATCTGTCATAGCTAACATAAAAACTTTTCCTCCCGGAGCTTTTGGTAACTTCCCTACTATATCTATCCCCCACTTCATGAATGGCCAAGGGGAAACTACAGGATATAATGGTTCAGCTGGTTGATGTAGTATGTTACTATGTCTTTGACATGCATCACATCTTCGAGCATATTCTGCAGCATCTTTCCTCATCGTTGGCCAATAATATCCTGTCCTTAATACTTTCGAGAATAATGATCTGCCCCCGGTATGATTACCACAATCCCCTTCATGTATATCCTGGAGTACTTCTTTGGCTTCAGGATCCTCCAAGCACCTCAAATACGGTCCTGCAAGAGATTTCTTGTATAAAACATTATTTATAATAGTGAATCATGATACCTTCATCCTAAATGCCTTAGGATTTTCATTTCCGGGGATGTGTCCTTCTTTGAGATATCTCCTAATTGGAGCCGTCCATGATTTAGGATCCTGTTCAGGATATTCTACTTCTGAATCCCGAATACCTGCTACTTCTTTATCCTGAGGATTAGTTGCAGGATATAAGACATGTATCACTGGTATTTGGGTCCCTTCCGGTATCCTGATTGATGATCCCAGATTTGCTAAGGCATCCGCTTCAGCATTATCCTCTCTTGGTACCTGTTCAAGTGTAAAAACATCGAAATATCCTGCTAATTTTTTGAGAATATCAAGATATTCTATCAATTTCTCACCCTTAACTGCATAGGATCCATTAAAATGGTTAGTAATTAACAAAGAATCAACATCTACTTGTAAGTTTTTGATGCCCATGCTCTTAGCCAATTCTAATCATGCAATCAAAGCCTCATATTCTGCCTCATTATTGGTAGCAGGAAATTCACACCTAATAGCCTGGGGTAATATGTCCCCCTGTTTGTCTTTGAACATCATGTTTACCAATCTTTGGTATGTTGCACCTGCATTTTTCAAACCAAAAGGCATAGCTGTATAACAATAAATACATGTTGGTGTCATGAAGGCAGTATCCTCCTGGTCAGAAGGCTCCATTTGGATCTGTTGAAATCCTGAGGATGCGTCCATGAAAGTCAGCATTTCATGCCCGGCAGTGGCATCTACCATTGCATCAATGTGGGGAAGAGGAAATGGGTCTTTAGGACAAGCTTTGTTCAAGTCAGTGTAATCTACACACACTCTCCATTTCCCGTTTTTCTTCTGTACCACGACCACGTTTGCTAGCCACCTTGGGAACTTAACCTCTCTGATCATCCTGGACTTCAATAATCTCTCAACTTCCTCTTGAATAATCGAGTTCCGCTCAGGAGCAAATTTCCTTCTTTTTTGTTGCACAGGCTTGAATGACTTATCAATTCCAAGCTTGTGAGTGATAATATCTTTGGATATGCCTGTCATATCCTCATGCTTCTAGGCAAACGTTGACATCCTGCATTTCAAAAAGTTAGTTAATTGTTCCTCAATATCCTGAGGGATATTGGTCCCCACGAGCACCGAAATATCGGGATTATCCTGGTCCAGGATAACTTTCTTCACATCCTGATCCGTATCCTCCACGATATCCTGGGCCCGCGACTTTAATTGCTATGCTGCACTAGGCTTAGTTGAGGATTTCATCGAGGATGAGTAACATTCTTTTGCCTCCTGCTGATCACTATCAACTTTAACAACTCCCCAAGGGGTAGGTATCTTGATGCATTGGTGATATGTTGATGGCACGGCCTTCATGTCGTGAATCCATGGTCTTCCCAGTATGATGTTGTAGCAGGATAGAGAATCCATTACACAGAAACGTTGTATTGAGTTGACTCCTTCAACGTACACCGGCAACTTTATCTCTCCCACTGTGTTTCTAGCCTCTCCACTAAACCCAACCAGTACGGTAGACTTTGAAGTGATATCCATTGGAGATACATTCATTCTTTTCAGCGTCTCTAGTTGGATTATGTTGACGGAGCTGCCATTATCAACCAATATCCTGCGTACAAAATGGTTAGCCACATATAACGTTATTACCAGAGCATCATGGTGAGGATCCTGGACAGTATCCCTGTCATCAGCATCAAATGTGATCACTTTGTCAGTTGTAAGTGTAGTCATCCTGACAGGTTTGTCTCCCCTTTCGGCCTTAGCTTCCTTTGCATGTCTCTTTGCTGCCGAATACGAAGTCCCACAAATATCGGATCCTCCCGAAATGAAGTTGATTATCTTGGCATCCGCGGGAGGTGATGCTGCTCGCTCAGGATCCTTCTCAGTATCCTGACCCTTATTCTTCTTTTTCCCTAAGAGATCTTTCAAATATCCCTTGCTTAGAAGATAGCTTATCTCTTTCCTTAGAGCAATGCAATCCTCAGTCATATGTCCGAAATCTTCGTGGAAAGCACACCATTTTGATTTGTCTTTCCAATCTGCTTTTTGTTGATTCTTTCGAGGCCATCTTGCCTTGTCCCCTAGACCCTGCATGGCATACATTAATTCAGGAATATTAACAGAAAAGCAATATTCAGATAATTCAGGATACTCTTCAGGATCCTCATCTTCGACAGCATTCACTCTCTTGTTCTCATTTCTGCCATATGGCTTAGGCCGATACGACTTGAATGAGGATTCTGACTTCCTGTTAGTTGACTCATAAGTGTTGGATGAGTTCATCCTTTCTTGCATCTTTCTGTCATCCTCCAACCGAATGTATCTTAGGGCCCTGTTCCGAGCTTCGTCCAAGTTCCTGCATGGGTTCATTACAAGGTCTTGATAAAATTGAGAATCTTTCTGCAGCCCCATCTTGAAAGCTTGCACAGCTGTTGCAACATCAAGATGAGGGATGTCTAGTGATTCCCGGCTGAACTTGTTCACATAATCCCTAAGGGATTCCTGAGGCCCCTGTGTTATCCTGTAGAGATCACTTGTTAATTTTTCAAAGCTTCTACTACAAGAAAATTGACTATTAAATAAATTTACTAAGTGAGCAAAAGATGTAATCGAATGTGGAGGAACATTCAAGAGCCATTTCAAGGCTGATCTTGTCAAGGTTGAACCAAAACCCTTGCACAAGCATGCTTCCTTGAGATCCGGAGGGATAGGGTTAATCTCCATCCTTTCCCTATACTGAGCAATATGCTCCTCAGGATCCGTTGTTCCGTCATAGAGCTTCATGTTGGGGGTTTGGAATCTCTTTGGGATCTCAGCATCACAGATAGGATATGCAAAACGAGATATCTTGTGGCTGTCTTGGGACACTTCCGGGATCGGCTGGACCACCCCGGGTACGCTAGATATCATGTCCTTCAACTTCTGAAGTTCCCTAGTAAGTGCTGATGTTACACCTGTATCCTGCAAAGATCCACTATTAGTAGCATAAGTATTATTATTATTTGACACGTTACCTGTTGGAGGATTTTGCCCATATCCTGAAGCATATCCTGAGCTCCTTATGGTTGATATCCTGACCGAGGAGGGTATTTCAGGAGTATGATTCTGAGAAAGGCTGGGCACAATACTCCCCCTATTATCCTCAGTATACACAGCCGAACTAAAGTTCAACGTTCTGGGATGTAATGGAGTGACAATATCCTCAGCAGATCTGCTCGAGCCAGATTTCAGGAGTTGTATCTCCCTCAGTAACATTTGGTTTGTTTCCTGTTGCTGCCTCATTTGTTCCTGCACACTTCCAAATAAGGTTAAAATTTCATCATTAGAAGCTAAAACAGGAGCAGATTCCTGAATACTGCGGGTAGGGATAATATCCTGAGATCGTGTAGAGGCTGGCATCCTTGGAGGAGGTGGTGGAAGCACCGGACCGGTAGTAGCAGAAGTCACAGCAGACACAGTAGAGGAACTCATGTTTGATCTTGAGGCCATTACGGACAATGTAGCAAAAAGTTTTGAAAATAGAAAACCAATTAGCGATTTGACAAAAATTTTTAGCAAAGAGAGCACCACTTGCCCCACGGTGGGCGCCAAATTGTTTTGGTCAAAAATTACCGAAGCAATTAAGTGATCAAATTAGTTAAGTGAGGTAGTGTGCTAGAAATATGTGTGAAAAATGTGTTAACAAAATTTGTTATGAAAATAGTTTCAGGATACGGCTCAGGATATTGAGCTGTATCTACGATCAAACAATGAGTAAACAATAAGCAAAAAGTAAAGGGAGTGACACGAGATGTACGAGGAAAGCCCTTGATCAATCTAGATCGCCGGCATAAAACCTCGGGAGCTGACAATCGCAGCTGCCTTGTTCTTCTTATTACTTCAAACGTCAGGATACAGTGCAGGATATAGACCAGATCGCTAAGTGTTACAATAATTGTGTGAGAGTACAAATTGTGAGAGAGCAAGTGTTAGAGTGTAGCGAGTGTGATTGCAGTGAAATTGTTGTGTCCTATTCGATCTGGTGTTACTCCTATTTATAGTAATGAAATACAAACAAATATCCCTATAAATTTGGGATGCCCCGAATATTCCACCACGAACGTTGTAGAACGAGTCATAAGGCTTCAACGTCTTTCTTTGAACGGTTTGGACCGAGTCTTCCGCGGAATAAGTCTTGATGAACGTTACTAGCTTCCAGCCCACGTACCTGCACATAATCCGTTAGTGATCCTGAGGATACATTTCAGGATATTACCAGTACCCTGAATCTACACCCCGGATATGAACAGATATTATATAATCAAGATATAAGCCAAGATATTTCTTAGGATATGAGCTCAGAAATTAGCCCACAACATTTGTGTATGGTGTTTGCAGTGAGCTAGAGAGTAAAAGTGTTCGAAAGTGTGAGTGAAAATTGCGTGCCTTAATCTGATCCGCCCCCATCTATTTATAGTAAAAGTAACGTAACAAACTATCCTAAACTTCCGGGATCCGGCGAATATTCCCACTCGAACGTTGTGGACCTGGTCTTTCGGGTTCAACGTCTCCCACATAACAAATACGCCCGAGTCTTGAGGAGAAGAAGTACTTATGACCGTTAGTAACCCACAACCTTTAACCTGCACGTGGTTAATTCAATATCCTGGTCACAAATAAACAATCAAAAGCAGTATATTAGTCAGGATATGTACGCTCAGAAAATGACCCATAACACATATCATAACCCAAGTGTTGAAAGCAAACATGATTCATCATCTTTCATATGATGAACTTGTGACTTGTGAAGTGTGAACCATAGGAGCTTGGGCTTTCCAATCTAGTTCCACTCCTTCACTTGTGAACTTGTGTATAAACACTCAAGTCACTTCCTAGTATCAAAGTAACATAGCCCCGCCTAGCCTCCGACACTTAGGATTACCTTTCCATGTCATGTTGGCTCACCCAAGTTAGGATTTACTTAGTCACTTCAGCATGCATTAGTTAGTTTTTAATTCTTATTATTCATGACCCTCTGAATTATCCTTGTGATGATTTGTGTAGTGGTGAATCATACGATGAGGTTAAACCTTCATGCTTGACTTACATGATAATCGATGATATCTATGATGGATTTAGTTTTAGGTTAATATTATACCTATGCTATAAAATGTATAAATATAAACATAACCGAATTCTTGATGTTAATCGGATCATGATTATACGTCTCGAATATAAGTTATATTATCTTTGTTCTTTATTTCTCGTTTGTGATTCTAATGGGCACGTTAGTACCCATGAAAACACTTTAAAAACATAGCGTCCAAACGAGTGACTAGACGAGATATACTTTTGCAAACATATACTTTCATACTTAATTCCGAATACAAACATTCCATAAACTCCAAACACCCAAACACATTCATCCTCCTAATCTCATTAACTCGTCAATACACGGATAATCGGAAAGCTTTGCAATATTACGAGTATATGTGACCCTTTTTACGCTTTAATGCACTTTTGGGTGTAACATGTTTCAACTATCAAAATTCACAATACACATAATCAAACTTATTCAATCACTCAATCTATCAATCATGCTATTTGTTATGCTTAGGTTGTTCATGCTAGACTACTTAAATGCACTCTATTTGTCATTAACTTAGCTAGTCCACCGTAACAATTATAGCACTATAGGAGTAGCACACCACCCGGCGGGGTATTGTTAAGTTAAGGTGCTTTACGGTCTCGATTACTTCGGTGTCGATGGATGTACAATATACATTACGGTCTCTGTACTTCGATGATGAGGGATGCACATTATTCTTGTGGACATTCGGGTTTGGCCTATAGTTATGCATGCTAGCTTCAACTTTGTATAATAATTACCATGTTGGATTTGAGACATTCTTTTATACATATATGCTAGTATTCCAAAACTTGTATACTCACCAATACTTTTGTATTGAACTATACTTTAAAACATGTTGTGGGATTTTGATGATGATGATGATGATGCACGGAACTTAGTTGGATGCCTAGAAACGCATTTTAAACTTTAGTTACATGTTGTATTGTAATTCATTTGTTTCAACTTGTTGTATTCGATTTCAAACAATGTAATTGATTCTTTTAGCAATGAAATGAGATTTATTGTTTAAATACTTGTCATAATTTAGTGTTATGAGTAATGAGCAATCTATTTCGTCTCACTCCGATGTTTCCACCATCGATTGGGGTGTGACACCCTTATTCCACCTATACATCTACTTGTCTCATGATAATAAGTTTTACGACTCTTGACCAAAAAAGTTGCAAGTTGACTGACTCTTAGACCACACGGTATGGACGTTCAAAAATGGCGTTGTTGCTGCTTAACCGCGTTCATACTATCCCGTCCACAACGTTTACCACGACGTTATTGATTAGGCAGCGGAGTTTCCACTGGCTTGGAAGAGATTTTGACGTTGACGTGGCACGTGGTTAATGGACGTGAATGTTAGCCGTTTAACCCCAACGGTTAACTTTTAAAAATTTAAAAAATTTACCTTTTTTAAAAATTCTAATTTACATTATAAATACAACCCACTTCTTCATTTTTAAATTACAAACTCCACCACTTCACCCAAATTTATACAAACTCTTACCGCCGTTCCACTTCACTCAAAAAAACCAGGGATGGCAGTTGTTGCGTGGACCGAAGAAGATGATATAGCATTTTGTGAGTCGTGGGTCGAAGCTTTGAGCCACCACACGCCGGGTAGGCACTCGAGCGTTCCTTTTTGGACGACTATCCGACAACATTTTCAAGCCTATACGGGTGAAAACAACTGAACCGTCGACTCCCTCTCGTCTCGTTTTAGGACTATCCGTCTTGATTGCGAAAGATTTGAGACGATCAACACCGTCATGGAGCTCGAGGGTGGTGATCTCGGGGAGGACGACATCATTCAAGTGGCTCTCATCAACTTTAGGCACGCATATCACCATGAATTCAAGCTCCGCTCGACGTGGGAAATCATTAGATTTTTTATTTAAATTATGTGTTTTTTAGTTACTTATTTTTATTTTATGTAATGTTTTTAAAATTTATGCAATGTTTTTTTATTTTAGTGTTATATATTTGTTTAACTACTAGTAATATTTTTATAAATTTTTAATACATTTTATATAATTTTAATTATAAAATAATACAAAAGGTGTGTGACACGTATTGAAAAAGTCACGTTTCCACGCTCCGGACCACACCGTCTGTTTTAACACCACACACCGTTTTAACGCATGGTCCACGTGTCGCATTATGCCCCATCTTTAAACCCCTCCATACCATGTGGTCTTATATTCTGGTAACCAGATCAACTCATAGATGTGTGTTTGAAAGATTTATGAGTAGCTAACAATTCTTGATATGCAAGAGAAATGAAATTTTGCTAAACAGAATTCAAAGAGTAGTATGTTGTTTATAATATTTCTTTTTCTTTTAGATGTTGCAGACTACTGGATTCTAAGTGTTTAAAAATAGCAAGAAATTATGGATAACTACGTAAATATTAAAATTTAAAAACGAGGGTGGAGATATAATAGGAAGTTTATTTCGCTAGGAAGCATAGGAAGTAATCATAACCGTCCAATTGCACAATCTACGGTCTAGATCAAAATAAAATTAAAAACTGTCATTTAAACACGCTCTCCGGGCTTTCAAGGGTATTATCGTCAAAATCCAAAATAACCGCTGTTGAATATACACAGAAACGCTTCGAAAAAAACTGCATTACGTTTTACACTTCCATTGAACGATCACACACATACAGAAATTTGAGAAAATCATACTCCATTGAAGTTCATGGCGTCGTCGAGAGATAATTTGAAGGTTTACATTCGAGTTACTCAAAACAAATCCGTCTCTGAAAACCCTAAATCATCAAAGAAGCCAAAAACATCATCGGCTGAAGAGAACATAGAACAACAACTAAATATTAGCCGAAAATCAACAATGAAACAACAAAGTAGTAGAAAACGCAAAGAGATTTCAGACAATGGTAATTTTATGTATTTTTTCTTTTTAACTGAATTCAAGTTACGTTTTATGAAGTGCAATAGACCTAATATATCATATCCTTTCCCTAAAATTGTTAATGAGTGATATCTTATACCTATGTTAACATTTTTGTTATTAGAGACTACATTGCGTTTTATGTTAAAATTATGACCTAGGGTGCTAATGCTTTTTATGGGATTTATATATTGTGAACTAATACGTTTTATCTTAACAAATTTGAAGAAACAAAGAGATTATTATTATGATAATTGTAATCGAATTTATGATATAGTGTCTGTAAGAATCATTGCGTTTTATCCTTGAATTTTCTGAGAAACATGTGTTGTTAACTATTGCGTTTTATCATAATACTATCAAATGCTTTTTTTTTACTTGACTAATGCGTTTTATATTAAAATATCATAAAAAACAAAATGAGATTATGTAATGTTAATTTGGTGTGTTAGATAATATGATGTAAAGTATTGTGTTTTATCTTAAAACTATGAATTACCGCTTTTTATCTTTATAGTGTTAGCTAATGCGTTTTATCATAAATATCTTAATTGACATTGTTTCATTATTCTGTTTAAAGTTAAAAAACAAGAGGAACAACAAAAAAGGAGAAGAAAGAAAGTGGTGATAGAATCTTCAGAAGATACAGTTTCTGATCCAAACGATGAAAATTCTAGTCGAGCTATGTTCTGCATACTTCCAAACAACAACAAGTAAATTCAGGTAACATAAAACGCATTTAACAATTTTCATGAAAAACATATATATGTGTTTCTAAAACACTTCAATGTATCAGATGATGATTTTGTTGATCTACCACCAAGACTGAAACAGACAAAAAAACAAAAGAAGGAAAAGGCATAATCAAAACCTAAAAGATCATTGAGGAAAGATAAAACAGAAGAACAACCAGAACAACAACCATATTATGATTACGACGGAAAAAAAATAAACATAAGATGTGCAGTCAATAATCTAAAAGATTATATTGAAAGTTTGTCAAAAGAGCAAAGGAAAGTTGTTAGAGAAATAGGGTTTGAGAGCATACTATCATTCAAGCTGCATTCAGTTCCACGCAAATTCGGATATTGGCTAGTAAAAAAATTTGATGCTGAAAATGATCAGATAAATACAGGAGATGAGAAGATAAAGATCACAGCTGAATTGATCTAAAAGGTATTTCAAATACCAAATGGAAAAACAGAGATTGAGGAAAAATTGAGGCCAAAAGATAATGATCTTATCATTAAATTCTGACGCGGTCAATTCAGCAAAAATATTTTGAAGAGAATGTATGCGGCCAACTTGATTAAATATTTAAAATCAAGAAATGAGCTTGGAAGAATGTTCAAACTAAACTTCTTGGTTTTTTTTTTTACGGTCATGGCAGAGGCAATGCAAAGTAGTAACATTAATCAAAGATTCTTGCCATCGATGAAAAGTGACAAAAAACCCCAGGATTTTAATTGGTGTGAATATATTCTGACTGTTTTAAGGCGTACAAGAAGACAATGGCCTGGAAATGACAAGCTCTTCAATGGACCTATTGCATTGTTAGCGGTATGAAATCTGATCTTTCATTATTGCTACATATTTGATGAATACTTGTTTAGGCTTCTTGTTTATATTCTTTGTTTAAAATATGTATCATTAAAACGCAATGTATATAATGTTACAAAACGCAATGACTTGTTTATATTATTTTTTTGTTTGTTTAAAACTATGCTTTATTAAAACGCAATGTTTGTGTAAAACGCAATGTTTTTGTATAACGCAATATATTTAAAGTTATAAAATATTAGTTGTTTAAGTAGTTTACAATGATTTATATTATAAAACGCAACAAAATTAGTATTGATTATTTTTTTAAAACGCAATGATTCATACAGATACTATATGCTTACAAAAAACAAGGATTTGACGATGCTGAAAACACTGAAGAGTTCTCTCTTGATAAAATTGACTCTATAGCATTACAAGATTTGAAGATGAATTGGAAATTGCTGCGCAAAATGAGGGGAGAGATCTTGTAATGGATAAAAAGAAAAAAAGAGAAAAAAGTCAGAAATAATAAACAAAAAAAGAAAGATGAGGAGGAGGAGGAGGATGAATTTTATGTTTATCCATCTGAATCCGAGAATGAAAACGAAGAAATTTTTCAAGATGAAGAAGATGCTGAAGAACACCCAAACATCAATATAAACTCAGAAGAGATTAAAGAAGGAAACACCTTACTTAAAGCTGCAACATACTGGATTGAACAAGAGAATCAAGAGAATGTTCAAAACAGCCCACTTAAAACCAATGAAACTGAGAAAACACATACAGAAAGTGGAGGATCATGGGGGCAATTCTTCATTAAACCATCAATAGGAAATAAAGATAAACTGTGGGTAGACAGTCAATGCCGACTGCGTAATTTCATGCCATCACAAAATCAAAGTGAATGTCTTTCCGACATTCATTCAACAAAAAGTGGCGATGAAAATATGATGAACATTGAAGATAAAAAATCACATGAAGAATATCTTGTGACTGCCTTGGATGATCATTTTAAAGGATTTGAAGAAATTTTTGAAAGCATCCAATCACGCATAGATGAGATCGTTGAAGAATATCCAAACAGTGAAGTTGTTCATAACAAAGTAAACGAATGGGCGTCATTGATTGAAAAATTCAACCATCAAGCTAAAAAGCACAAGAAAGTTAATATTGATTCAACTCTGATGGAAACACCATCAATATTTCTAAATTTGAGCCAAAATGAAGACACCGAAAATCAAATCATTTCAACTCCATTGATTGTAAAACGCAATGATGATGATTCAAAACGCAATGAGGAAAACACAGCTGTAGTCCAGTCCTCCAATCCAGAAAAAATCAGTGAGAATGAACCTGAATCTATTCTGCAAGCACACATTGAAAAACCTTTAATGCTACAATCATCATTTAGCGAAGAAACTCCATCATTAATGTTGGAGATAATAAAAAAGACAGATGAAGAAGAAAAAAAATCAAATCAAAAGAAAATTCAAGATGATGAGGTACCATCCTTTGATTTGAAAATTTCTCAGATGTCTTCAAATGTTGATGAAAATGAAGTTGAAGTTGATGCTACTCGCCACGCTGCACAAACCGAAATTCAAGCGGAATCTGAAAATAAAACAATAGAAAAAGAAGTTCAAATTACTGGAATACAAACAATGTTTGATAGAATTGAAGAACAGGAAACTGAAAAGGAAATCAGTGATCTAATACAAAACACATCATTCCTCAACCCACAAGAAGATCCGTATAAAACACCTGCAAAATCAGTTCATCAAGAACAACCGACAAGTGATATAACCAAAACAGAACAAATAATCACTAAGATGGTACGACCAGATCGACAGAAAAATCTACCAGAAGTATTTTGTTCACCATACTATCTAAGACAAGTAGCAATGAAGGAAGCAAGAACGGCACACGAAAACAACATATCAGGATATGCTTTCCATGCAGAAGGAGAAATCATGTAAAAAATCTTTTATATACACTAACACAAAACAAAAATCAAAATTATTATAATTTAATTGTTTTTTTTTTTTGCAGGGACACTCTCTTTGAAATTAAAGATCATGTATTTCTGTATAGATATGCTGCTGAAACAATGAGGCCATGATTGGAAATCACCGGAGAAGTAATCAATTGTTGGACATATATTTTGAATGAAGAAGAAAAAAGAAGATCAAAAGACAACAAAACTCCAAGATTTTTCTGTACTATTCGAACGCTGGTAAGATATATAAAACGCAATTTGTCTGTTTTATAGAAATAATATATGTATAATGAAGTTTTTTGAAGTTTGATTGAATGAAGTTTTATAAAACGCAATTGCTAGTTTTATTTCTTTCATAAAACGCAATGTATACCTTGTTTGAATGAAGTTTTATAAAACGCAGCTGTTTGTTTATTACCTTCATAAAACGCAATAATATGTTAATTTGTTTAATGTTATGCAGGCTTTAACATCAAGTGATAAGGAAGAAACTGAAAATGAAGAAAAGATGATAGAAGCATTCACAAAGAACATTGAAAAAATTCTTCAAGGTGCAAAGCTAAAAAGCATAAAAGATTTTAAAATTATTCTTGTCCCGATTCTCCTTTCAGAACACTTCTTTCTGATCTCCTTCAATCTTGAAGAGAAACAAATATTCATCATTGACAACAGTGCGAAAGAAGCCACAAATAAAGAAAAATATGGTGATGTGCCTGAAAATACAGTAAGTATTCTTACTTATGCTTTTAAAACACAAATATAAACCACCTAATCTTTTTTTCTGTAGAGGAATGCTTTGGCAGCTTACCTTAAATCTGTTGGACATGAAAAAGCAGATGATATTAAGGCAATAACCCCTGTTAGAATGGAGATGAAATGGAGGACAAAAGGTAACGGCATTGACTGTGGTATATTCTATATGCGTCATATGGAATGTTATCATGGTGAACCAGTCGAAAAATGGGATTGTGGGTTTAACGTGGAATATGAAGAACCTGCAATTATCAAGAAGGGTAAAAACAAAAAACCAGTCAACAAGCAGACCGCACAACTTGATGATTTAAGATGAAAGTTCATCACGAAGATATTATTGCACGAAATCAACGAAATCAAAGATTATGTTATTGAGGACTCAAAGAAGTTTCGAGACCTCAGTGCGAAACTTAAAAAACAATCTTATGACACTAGTTTAGAAAGGATTAAAGATAGGCTTGCTCTTGCTGGTTTATAAAACGCAATGTTTTTTTTAGCATAATTTTAGTATAACTCAGTATTTTCTTGATCTTGCTGGTTTACTTCTAATGCTACTTATTATAAAACGCAATGTTTTTCTTTTAGCCTAATTTTAGTATAACGCAGTATTTTCTTCATCTTTGTGGATAATTTTCATATAACGCAATATTTTGCTGATATATTTAAAATGCTACTATTTGTTTGTTATTTTAAAACGCAATATGTATCCTTTCTTTTAAACATGTTAATGAGAATTTATACAATTTATCAATAAAAATTTTATATAATATATTTAAAAGAAAGGATACATATATAGTGAAATGTTATTATGATAAAACGCAACATTTTAATAGTATGCTATAACTCAACATTGTCTATTTATTTGTTGTTTGACATAAGTTATTTATTCTAAAAGGCATTACAAAGTGTTTCATAATTATTTATTTCAAAACATATAACGCAATATATCTTTATAACGCAATAAAAGTTTTTTTTTACTATTTTTATAACACAAAACAAACTAAAAGTTTAATTACAATAATCACAATCATGAAACTGATATATTATACTCTTCTAAAACGCAATGTTATAAAAAAATAATAATAAATGAAGAGTAGATAAAACAAAGAAAAAACTGATAGCTTAATGATAAGGAAATTGATTAGACAAAAAGCCTTAAAAAGCCTTTTGGATTCCTGATAAAATACTGTATGATTGAACAATCAATTCAAAGAAAAAAATAAAATATAATCATTTTTATTATTAACACAATTGATTCAAATACCTCTACCAATCCGTTATATAAGAACAAAAACCCTAACCTCTTTTCACATTCCTCGTCATACACAAAAATACCCCAATACCCAACACACACAAACCCTAAAATGGCAAATCAACAACTATCTGTTTGGTGGGTTAATAGAGGGAATTTCGTTCTTCAATTCCTTGATGGGAAAAAAATAAAATACCATTCCGTTGCTTCTGTTCTTCAAAACTGCAATGATAATGTGTTGAGAAGGATGAATGAAATAGGTATACCACCTGCTTGTTACACAGATCAGACAGCCGCACTGTTCAAAATTCTACACAAAAGATTTGGAAATCCGAATCAAACTTCAACTGAAGATGCCAAGGTTACATCATGGGAGTTCATTGATGAAACTTTCAAAGTTTCAGGGACTTGGGACGATGGTGATGTGGAGATGTATGACCCAAAGGACATATCTTCCAGTGAGGACATAAATTTTTTGAAGCAATTATCTGAAATACCACTAATCAACAACTCTGCTAGCAAATTTGCAGAAAAGCTTCAAAAGGCAGTAGTCTCACAGGTTGATCTTTGGATTGAATCTGAAAGTGATGAGGAAATCCCTGATGGAAGCTTAGGGTTCTCATCCGAAGAAGAAACAAACTTTGATCCATGATGCTGATGTTTCAAGTAATTTTTATTTAATTTTGTGGTTTGAAAACATCATCTTTGTTTAATTTTGTGATTTGAAAACTATCATCATCTATATAACGTAATGTTTATGATATCCACTTGCATTTCTTGTTTAATTTGATCTGTGATCTGTGTTATAATAAAACGCAATGATCAAAAAAATCCATTTACAGTATATTGTTCTATGTATAAAACGCAATAACAATATACTGTTGTTATCATAAAACGCAATTAACCAAAAAAAGCTGATATTTATGAAGGATAAACACAAAACGCAATAACAAAGGAGATGAAACCTATACATCATAAAACGCAATGACAAAAAAATTTTCTTTCTTATTGATATCAGAATTTGACAGAATTTGTATACATACTTACATTGCATTGCTAGAACCTATAGCATTAGAAGAAACCTTATCTTTACATGTGCGACTGTTATGTCCTTTTCCACCACATACACGGCACGATTTCTGGATCTTTGATGATTTCTGAATTGCAATCTCACAATTAGACTTGATCCTTTTTTGTACACCGCATCCTTTGGTCCTTATTTTGATCGGGACACGAATCATAGAATCTAATTTTTCTAAGTTCCCTCCAATATCAGCAAATCTTTCTTTGCGACTAGGAGGTGGCGCAGAAACCATAACCTCATCTTCTTTATCAATATAACTTTTTATATGATCCATGTAACGACATAGCTCATCTAAATCCCCAACCAACCTATTAACCACATACTCATTTGCAACAACGATTTCTCTAAAAACTTTATCAAATTCATTATTCCTACCAATTTCATCAAACCGAATATTGCAATGATTTGATCCATTTGAAACAACATCTCTCATCCATCTTCTATGAACATATCTTCTTGGAAACTCAGTAACATCATCATACCGTAGAACATAAAATATATGGCGGCACAATATACCAAATTGTTCAAACCTTTTGCAAGTACAACTTATACTTAAACCATCTTCTTGTTTGCTATATTGAACCTGTAAATAAAATTAAAAAGCTATATAAAACTAGTGAAATATAATATAAAACACAATGAATAATAATTATAATACAGAAATTAAGTTTATGATCATATAATGATAAAACGCAACAAATAATGGAAAACATAAAACGCAATAGAATAAATTTAAAAAATTACCTTGAATAAAGATGTGCATGGCTGTTTGAAATCCTTCATTTCATAATATTGAACATCACCCACAGTATCATGAGACTTTGACATACACTTTGTAATGGCAGCATCAATTTCAATCTGAATGTCTTTAAAAATTGTTTTCGTATATATTTCTGATGCTTGTTTCTCCAATACAAAGTCACTCCAGGTCTTAGACTGAATATACCTTGTATCATGATCATTCCTCCTATGCTCATGCCTTTGAATATCCATTGCTGTCTCAAAATGAGTGAAAAAATCAACAAGTGTACATCTTGGATTGCAAATCTGACCAAAGAAGTAATTCTCGCTTTCACATCTAGACGTAGTACGCATAAGACCAGCCAAATTCTCTCCTTGGTAGTAACCTGGAATCCAATCAAATCGAAGATCGTACATATCTTTTAACCACTCATGATTTTCCATCCAAAAGTAGATATTATAGAATGCCACTCATTTTCAAAATCTTCTGGAATAATAGTATCATTCCAAACAACATGAGTCATTCTTGTATTAAAATCAATGTTTGCTGACAAAACAGGACCAACCTGTATAAAAAGTAATAAAATTATTAAACATAAAACGCAATAATTTAAAACGCAATAATTTAAAACGCAATATATTGAAAATGATAAACATAATGCATTAATGGTAAAACGCAATTGTTTTGTAATTCTATAATAAAAATGTTTGGGGATCTTATTGTATAATACATAAAACGCAATATTAAACATATATAAAATTGCAGTTTATTAAATCATAAAACGCAGTTAATACTTTTGTCTTCAATTTCTCCCATATATGCCACATACATAACCTATGCCTACTTGAAAGTACATCCTTAATAGCTCTCTTCATTGCAGCATCTTGATCAGTAACAACAACTTTAGGCTCACTTCCAAAAGCGTTAACAAAGCACCTTAAAAGCCATCTATAAGAATCTGCAGTCTCAGAACCAAGTAATGCACCACCAAATGTGACATTCCTAAAATGATTATCAATCCCAGTAAATGGTACAAAAACCAAAATGATATCTACATAAAAAAAATTAATAAAGCATTAGAAAAATAGAACAGGATATATAACGCAATAAATGAAAAAAACTTACTTGTTTGATTTATAAGTAGCATCAAAACCAACTATGTCACCAAACACTGTATAAGTTGTTTTTGATTGCTCATCAGCCCAGAAAAGTCCTTTCAATCTTCTATCTTCACCAATAACATAATCACATGTGAAACCAGGACAACATTCTTTCTTCCTAATAAGACGCCTAACTACCATTTCTGCATCATACTCTCCTATGTAAAGATTCAAATCCCTTCTATAGTTCTTACAATCAACTTTACTAGCACCAACTTCACCAAAACCACCATACATTGTTTTCATAATATTGAATGCTTTAACAGGTCCAATATTGATTGAAGACAATCCAGATATAAAACTTTCTTTAACATAATCAATACTTCTGGTAGCCGGCAAGAAATGAATATCTTCATCTTCAACAAAGATATGATTATGTTCTTCTTCAAAGTAGTAGATTTTAAACATATTATTGTTCTCTAATATTAATTTCACATGAGCATTGCATCCAACTCTTTTTGAACCTCTATTACGTCTAACAATCTTTTTACTATTCTCATCAATTGAACCAGAATCTATTTCTTTGCTAACATGAACTCCTTCTTTTGAGCAGACAATATATCTTATTTTCACTAAACCACCAGCATTTTTCCAAGAGGTATTTTTTCTTGCAGAAAAACCTGCAGCAAGTGAATATCTCTGATAAAACGCAAAAGCCTCATCAAATGATTTAAAAAACATTCCAACAGCAGGTGTAATGGATCTACTGACTTTAGGTTTGAAAAACTTTCTTCCACTGTTTAAGCATACACGTCCATCCCACTTGGAATTGTGATCTGAAACAATTAACAATTAACAAATAACTATAAAACGCAATACATCTTATCTAGTAATGCTTTTAGTGTAAAATCTCAAAATATGTTAATAAAAATTTAAAAATACAGACCTTTAAAGTTTGTATATGAACTTATATTGATAAAAGCATAAAACGCAATAAATTCAGTAAAACACATCAAAAATGATGAACAAACAAAACAATGTATGAAACGAACAAAACTCTAAAAATGTACAACAATGGATAATTATTGCTTTATATTACATGAATCTTAAATTTAAAGTTTGTATGCATAAAACGCAACTCTTCACTAAAACGCAATAAATGATGAAGAAACAAAACGAACAAATTATGTTAAATTATACAAACAATAACAATTAAACTTATGAAAAATCAAATGTTAATAACAAAAAGACGAATTATAAAACGTAAAACAATGAATTTCGGAAAAAATAACAAAAATTTACTCAAAATTTAAGCTAAGCTTACCAACAGAGTCTGCAGAAGACATTGGGGTTATCGAATAAGACATTGAGGTTATCGAATTAACGAACGAAACAAGATTATTGCTTGAAAAAAGGTGAATTGGCGATCGATTGCGATTTAGGGTTTTAGAATCTTCAATTCTGTTATGAAAGTGATGAACTAAGAAGAGAGGTAACAGAATCTATAATCGAATTAGAACGAAGATATAATAATGTAAAAAGACGAAAAAGCCCACGCGTCCAAAATTTTAAAAAAGAAGATGAACGGCTAAGATTGCTTCTTATACTTCCTAGCCAAAATAAACTTCCTATTTGATCTTTTCCCTTTAAAACGATTACTTTTGATTGTAAAAAAAAGGCAAATATAATATAATGCAGATAATTGAAGGATTGATACATGAGTATTCTCGTCTAAAGAATAATTTCTCAATTCCTGAATTGTTATAGTTTTCATTATAACTATTGTAACAAGTTAATAACGGGTGGTATGGGATCCATGATTTTTTTCACTAAAAATTATATATTTTCTATATAGATTCTCACTATAAATTCCAAACCTTGTTTTTCTTTGGAGTAGGGATTAGCACGGTACCCGTTCGGTACCGGAAGTACCGGTACCAAAAAACAGGGAAAAGTGGTACTGGTACTGGTACCAATACCGAATACACCAGTTCGGAACCGGTACTTACCGGTGTTTTACCCGTAAATACCGGTACTACCGGTATCGAAAAACGAAGAAAATGGGAACGGGTGTTTTACCCGTAGTCTTAAATCCACTTTCGTGCTTCAAGAATGAGTAAACATTGTTTAGGGAAGGGTTAGGATGGTACTACTATTTAAAGAAAAAAGTGGCTAAGGGTTTGAAGTCTGAGACTTGTTCTTGAACATGGATGTGTGGTTGTGATGGAAGAAAAAAGACCAAACAAGATTCCTTGACAGTAATGTAAGCACATGGAAGAATTAATGACACAAGAGGCTCGTATTTCTTAATTTGATGAACATTCAAATGACACAAACTATGGAGGAAATGATAAAGTGCCATCTTTATTCACTCATAGAGATTGTAGGCCTTTTCATTGCTTTGTCTTTTTGAGTCACATTTGTTATAGTTTTTTGGAGGAAGAGTTAAGTTTCACTTTGTCTCCACATAGTTTTTTGGAGGAAGAGTTAAGTTTCACTTTGTCTCCACATAAGGAGTGGGAATAGATCCCTCTCTTTTTGGCAGTTGTACGTTGATATATCAGTGAAGACTAACCAGCTATGTATAATGATTCGGACTATGAATTCAAATCCAACCCAACCGAACCGAATCAAATTCAAATTACGAATTAAAATTCGGTTTTCAAATTTCTGAAACAGTTTGCATCCAAACCTAAATCCAAGTTCGGAATCAAATTTTTGGTTTTTAAACTGAATTGGCCCGGATATTCAAATATGAATTATATATATACACACATGTATTTTTAAACTGAATTGGCCCGGATATTCAAATATGAATTATATATATACACACATGTATTTATCTTTTATCATTAAATATACATTATCTAGTTTTTGCTCTACTTCGTTGTTCGAATCGACTCGAATTTAAATCAAATTTTGGAATTTAAATCGCTTGCTAGATCAAATTTTGGAATTTAAATCGCTTGCTAGATCAAATTTTGGAATTTAAATCGCTAATTCTGAATCCGGTTCAATTCGAAAAGTAAAAATATAAATAGGTCAATTTGAATTACCTATAAACAACACCTTCTATAAATGAACTTTTTTTTACATTAAAGTTTCAACCCAAATGAAGAAGGGGTAGTCGAGAATACCAATATATGGTGTTTTTTCTTAAAGTCAACTTCCATTTTTTTTTTTACTTTTTGTGAGACTTAAACTCATAACCTCTCCAATTAAATTCTTCTAAAAAGTATTGCCTCTCCCGTTAAGATTGGATGGTATGGGGCTCGTCCCCAGGGCCGTCCCCTTACCGCCGCCCCATCCTTGCCACCCCCTTGCTCCGTCGCCGGTCCTCTTCCGTCCTCTTCGTCCGCCCACAGCCGCCCAAGCTGGGCCTCACCCCCTCACACACACCTATACATACATACATATATATAAAAAGGGTTCATCCCCCCACCCCATAGGTCAATCACCAACTCAAATGATAATACCAATATATGGTCTAATCTGATGAAGACATCCTCAAATTTGTTTGGTGATAATACAGTTTCTTTAAAGTAATTTCCTCCTTTTAAAAATATATAAAAAATTAATGTTACTGTTTAAACTAATCAAAGAAATAATAATCTAACAGATAATAATAATCTAACCCAAATGATCAGTTCTGCTTAAACATAAGGGAAAATATGTAAATAATACCTGATACAACAAACAGGGCAGCAGGGAATCCAGTTAGAGACGCAGCCAAGGGGTTCGACATACTTGTCAAGATGATCTGGTTCTGCTTTAGGATGCATGTTAATGATGGTAGTACCGAGTTTTTTAGGGTTGAAGAACTCGCAGTAATGGAGAGAGAGAGAGAGGAGGAGACGATTTTAGTATTGATGTTATGAATGTCTAACCCTAATTCCTCTCTAGTAATCTCCTTATATACACCTAAGGAGAAACCAAATTAGTTAATAAGGATAAATGGACCCATCAACAATTACCAACTAATTATATTATAGGTTTTAATATATTTTGATCAATATTATATAAATGATAATGATGGCTACTATATTAAATGCATATAAATAAAATATTTAATCTTACATTATCCCACTTAGCCGAATAATCATATCATGAGCATTAGATAAGTCTGATCAGAAGTTAATACTCATTTTAGATTTAAACTAAGAACCGTAGCAGAGAAATACAACCGTTGAATAATCATTGGACTCAGGACCCCTATTAATCATACTACAACCTCAATTTAAAACCTAACAGTTATGATTAAAATAAGTAAGCACTTTAACATTTAATTTGTATTTACATTTGTCTATATGTCATTATACCGGCAGAACATATGTTAGAGACATGCAAAACCATACTGATGAGGAAAAATAATTAATAGTTAGTCATTCATAGTACGATATACAGTTGTACATGGTCATCAATTAAAACGCGTCTATTTTATGAGCTCTCTTAATAAGACTTATGGGTAATAGACCTCTAGTTACAGGATCCTTAAGTATATCATGAATGTATTCGATACAAAGATTTAGTTTCCTCAATTCGTTCATAAAAGAATAATTAATTTCGTATCGAAAATTTAATGCAGCACCTCTCGAACTGTTACTGTTCAAGAAGACATGGTAGCTGACTTTATGACAATAAGTCTTCAACATAATTTATATGGAGTTAATAAACTTATGAGTCCACTGATAAATTTCCAACAATATTTAGTGACTATTGCTTTGTGATCAACAACATATTATGTCTTTATAACTTAGGTTGTTGTTATCAGTCCATTATGACCCCTCTATGAGATAGGTTTTGTCTGCTGGCATAAGGATATACCCGAAATTACATTTTGTCATCTTTGAATATTACAAAGCTGAGTAATCAACCGGTTTGAGTTCTCACTTCTTCTTTAAATTATAGCCTCTCGTTTCTTTTAAAGATATTGTAATACTCTATTAGATGCTTCACATTTATCTAGACATATCTAGTGTGTTGCAATGTGAGTAATATCTAAACGAGTATAGAGTTGAACTTACATAAGGCTTCTAATTTATGAAGCGTAAGGAAATAATCTCATTTACCATATTATCCTCTAAAGGAGAGCACTATTGTTTGTTACATATGTAAGGACCCATTTAATGTTAAACTTATGGAACGAAACTAATGTCACATTGGGTCTATCTCGGTATGTCATGATATCTATCACGTAGAGATATATTTGAGATCTATTATATCAAAGTTTGTGTTCACAATGCTTTGACTTATGTAACATATACTTGTCAAAAGAATGTCATCTATATAAGGACAAGTTTATTTTAGTTGCTCCCACTCATCTTGAGGTAGGTACATTAATCCACTTGGTTTTTGATGAAAATAATTGTGTTAAGATTTCATCGCATTTTGATGTTTGCATTAACCCATACATAGATTTTATCGGCTTATAGACAAACTGTTCTTTAACCTTAAGTTTAGAACTTTCAGGTTGTTTTATGAACATGTAAATATGTCAGCCAGTTGTTTGGGAAAGTTGTTTTAAAGTTCATCTAATTTAGCTCTAGAACAGTGATGATCCTAAAAGAAATCTTTTGTAAGACAGGTAAGAAAGATTCTTTGATAATTTATCTCTTCCTGAGTATAACCTTTGACAATCAATCATGCTTCTTCGTGTTTTAACGCTTATATTAGGATTTGGTTTAGTTATGAACACTCTTAGGTAATTCAATCAAATCCCAAACGTTATATGAACACATAAAATCAGTTTTACTCGAAAACAGTTTTATTCCATTTAGAAGATTGATTGATGCTAATGGCTTAATTAGAGGAGATAGGATCAGTAAACTTTTCCAAAATCCATTTCAACTTCAGTTAGGGAGGTTATGTAATCATCAAAGTTAGTAGGTTTTTAAACCTAGATGACCTCCTGAGTTGATTATTGGGTTTATTAGAAGTTTCAGTTTTATGGATTAGCTCTTGGTTAGGAATCTATCATTTTCAGGATTCTAAGTTTGTAAGAGTTGGTGCAGTATGGTGTACAAGAGGTGTAATCGGAGTTAAATTCGGAGTAAAATTTAATGACGCTATTCCCTCCGCTTCTTGTATTCCTTGCAAGTCATGATAAGGACTTTGACTGCTCCCACTGACCTTAGAAATCCTTAGGAACTCAGCATGCTTAGGGTTAATATTTAACGACCAACAGATTCTAATAGAGAAAAACAAAGACGTTAATCGTTGTAGTTTCTCTTGTTGAGGATTATGTTAGTTTAGGTAAGAAATCTAAGTGTGCCCACAATTAAGTAACAATGAAACTCTTTTAAGAGTTGCATTAGATTTTAAGTAGATAAGTTTTAATGGAACAGTGTCGAGATGGAGCAGTGTCTTGTACAAGAGGTGTAAATTGAAGTAATCTGAAGTTTTCACTCCCCCACCTCTTGCAACTATTGCAAGTTATTATTAAGACACTTAATGCTCCTACTGATCTTTGATATCTCTAGAAATGCTACAAGAGAAATTTCAATGAGGTACGCGACGTGGAAACCTATCATACATATGTTAGACTTTATTTGATTTCCTTAATGTCCACCATGTCATAAGAAACTTAGGGGCATATTTAATAGAAATCTTATTAAGTGTATATATGAACATATTTCTTTTAAGACCGTGGGCCATGTGAAACAAATTTAGATACAAGTTGATAGTCTTTAATTGATAAATGAATTATGTCTGAATATTCCATTTGGAATAAGTTCCACGAATGTCAATGAATAACTTATGGTGAACCCATACTTAAGCCAAGTAATGATTTAGGGCTTTTAATATCATGATTTAAAATCACTTAGAATGAGATTAGATAAAAAAATCATCCACATTAACTATGTCATGGTTTCTCATGAGTTTCGGTTATAATGGATGAAATTCATAGGTCTCGTTTTTTTTGTCAAATTCTTATTTGCATGATAACAAACGTTGTGAAAGAGTAAGGTATCATCTAGTTTCATCTTATTAATGTTTCTATCCAGATATTGAGAACAAATAATATGAGAGTTTAAGGTAAGGGTGACTTTATGTTGGTTATGCAAACCTCACAACTGTCATGATATAGCTTTAGTATTGATATTAAATTCTGATTAATTTCCAGAATATGTAAGGTATCATAAAGCGTAATTAGAAGACAACTTTTTATGGTTCTTATAGCCTTAACATTTAATTTGTCACTAACTCTCATGTTAGTTATTTGTTTAATTCTTGTAAGGAAACATATAGAACTAGAGTCAACTTATCATGTGTTAATTGGAATATTAAAATTAGCAGACTTAAATATCATTAGTAATCATCTAAGCATGTGTGCAAAGTAATTGTGACAAATCAGCTTTGGCCAGAAATGAGACAATCACCTTAGTTACGCACTTGTTAAGTATGCTAGACATGAATGAATTAAATCAGCTTTAGCCAGAAGTAAGACATTCATGTTTGTAATGCATAATTCACATAGCTTTTATAATACTTGAACAATAAATAGATGTATCAAATCACTTTTGGGCAGAAGTGATACATCAGAAGCTCATTCAAGTTAAGCTATTTGGTTTTGTAACAGTATTTGATTCCGATTAATTATTTACAAAACCTAAATTTTAGTTCACAATAATGGTTATGAGATAATAAGTTTTCGAGTAGTAATGAGTTTTCGAGAAAAATGAGTTTTCGACATTTTATGAGATCACGAGTTCACTCGAGAAATTGAGTTAACTTGAGATTTCGAATTGTTATGAGATCTGGAGTTGAGTTGGTATCTCGAGTTGTTTTGAGATCTCGAGTCGACTTGGTGATCTCGAATTCTGATGAGATTTCGAGTACTCTGATTATCTCGAATTCTCTTGAGATTTCGAATCCTGTTATGAGATTTCGACTCTTGATGAGAATTTGAGTTCTCTGATGATTTCGAGTCTACGTAAGAATTCTAGTATGATGATTTCGAGTTGCTTTTATGAAAGCTCGAAATCTTATGAGCAGTCAAAATCTTATGATTTCGGGTCAACTTAACTGATGACATCTCGAAAACTAATGAGATTTCGAGTTGACTTGATGATTTCGAGTTAATTAATAAATCCTCAAAATATTATGAGATTTCGACTACTATATTATGAGTTCGGGTCTGTTTATGAAATTCTCGAAATATTATGAGATTTCGATTTATATTATAATATCTCAAAGACTATCAAGTCAAGAAAATTATTGATTATCTCTTATTGTTTTGCAATAAATGTTGATGATTTCGAAAATTTTATAGATTGTCTTGTTTCCTGAATTAATGTTTGTTGATAATTATCCTTGATTTCGAAATCTTTCTACAGATAAACTTTAACACTTATTTCGAAATCTTATGGATAAAAAAAATAATCAAACTTTGGAAAAACATAATCTTTTAATCGATTCATCCTAAAACTTAGTAATTTTTCAAATTTCATGATGAACATGAAGAACACCATTGAAGAATTTTATGAGTTTTTTTTTTCTTTTTGGGAAGGGGTGGGGGGTCAGTTTTTTTTAGATTTTTTGTGGTGTAGTGGGTTTATTTTGTTGTGTTCACATTGGTTCTCACGGTTCTCGCAATAAGGGTGGTTCTCGCATGAACCCTATCCTATATATATATATATAGGGTAGGGTTCATGCGAGAACCACCCTTATTGCGAGAACCGTGAGAACCAATGTAAACACAACCTAAAATAGCTAAAAAAAACCTAACCCCCCCCCCCCCCCCCAAGCTAAATGCTAAAAACTAAAACCCCCCAAAAAACCTAAAAAAAACCTAACCCCCCCCCCCCCCCCCTCAAAGCTAAAATGCTAAAAACTAAACCCCAAAAAACCTAAAAAAATCTAAATTTTTTTTTTAATATTTTTTATGTTAAAATCGCTACTTTTCGAACCCAAAAAATTTTTTTTTTAATTTTTTTTGGCTTAGAAAACTAGCGATTTTTTATAAAAAATATTAAAAAAAAAATTGTGTGATTTTTAGCTATTTTTAGGCATTTTTTGTTGTGTTCACATTGGTTCTCGCGGTTCTCTCAATTAGAGGTGGTTCCTAATGGATCTTTGTCCTATATATATATATATATATATATATATATATATATATATCTTAAGAGAAGTCCACCTTATTTGAGAAACTTGGAAACATTCTGTACCACACATTTTCCTAAACGTTTCGTAATATACACATATGTATAGTTTCAAATTGACTATATACATATACATATTCCCAAATCTTGAATTATACACATACGTATATAGTCAATTTTAAACTATACATATATGTATATTACGAAAAGCTTAGAGAAAATGTGTGATACAAAATGTTTCTCAATTAGCCTATTGTTTCTCACACGATACTAACCCTATATATAATCAAAGCGTTAAACTCGGCTATAAAAAATCAAGCAATGATTCCATTTTGTACAATGAATTATGTTTAGTTAATATGGAGGCTTATTGGGACAAGTAGGCACATGTGACTCTAGGTTTCAAACACAAGCTATGTGACATAAGGCTAAAAAATGACTAGCCATAGGTGTGATGCAGAAAAGGGATATGTGAGAAGATATCAATCACTCGTAAATCAAACAGCTTCCAGATTTGCAACACACTCTTATCTCATCACCAGCCAGGTCAAATTGAAACATATGATATATAAAATACATATAATTCCTTGAAAAAAGAAAAATTAAAATTAAAAAAATAACTTAGACCACACGGTGTGGGCGTAGATCTATTGCATTTAAGCCTTTCCACACTGCATACACCACACCGTCAACGGTGTTTTGCATGGCGTTATGGAATGGGCTTAAACATTTCCACCGACGTTTAGCTAATATGTTGGTCGACGTGGCGTTATGTTATTGGATGGTAAAATTTAGCTGTTGGCCCCAACGGCTAGTAAAAAAAAGGTTGTATTTTTTAAAATTTACTCCTATATATAAATACACCTATTCTTTCATTTAACCAAATCACTCAACTATCATAAAAAGTACCCTCTCAAAAAACTATTATAAAAAACACCCTCTCAAAAAACCATTTGAAATGCCGGTGATTTCTTGGGTTGTACAAGAGGACATCGCGTTATGCGAATCGTGGGTCGTGGTGGTGACCAACCACGGGGCTACGTTACAAATGGCACCGTTTTGGGATCAAGTTTACCATGAATTTTGTTTACGTAGGGGTGAGGCCATCCGAAGTGTGGAGCACTTTATTCACGTTTTCAAATGATTCATAGGGATTGTGCGAGATTTGAGGCGATAGTCAACAGTGTAGACAATAACGATGGTAAGCTAAACGAAGGCGACATCATCCAAATTGCTTGCGTCGAGTACCATAACATGTACAGCTGTGACTTTAGACACTAGACGGTGTGACAAATAATGCGTTTTTAGGTTAACATTTTAGTCGAAGTTACGTAATCTTTTTAATTTTTTATGTTATGTAATCTTTTAATTTTAAATTATGTAATCTTTTAGTGAGTATTAATTGGGTTTTATTTAAATTTAATAGATTTTATATATAACTTATAAAAAAATAATAAAAAAATTAAAAAATTAAAAAATTAAAAGCGTGTGCCACGTGTCGAGTAACACCACTCTTCCACGCCCCTTTCCACGCCTTCATTTTATGTACCGTGCCACTTTACTGACGCACGTTAACGTGTCGTCCACGTGTCGAAACATGCCCAATTTTCAAGCCCCTCCACATCGTATGGTCTTAGATGTAAAGGAAATAGGTTAAAAGACTCATGGTACTTATATATAAATACCTTTACCAAATAAAATATGTTTATATTAACAATGTAACCATATTTACTGTATTAAAAAATAATAAAAAGACTGTTGACATGTTAACCTAAAATGCCCACTTTAACGTGCACAAGAAAGTTACGTAATTTGATTTAAATCCTTTTAACACATATGATACGTTTTTTGAACCATTTGAATTCTTTACTAGAAAAATTACTGTACTCAACCAATACTTGCATGCTAATCAACAGGGGATCATATAAATGCAGCCAGTGGCGAAGCTTGGATTTTTCGGCCGGGGGGTGAAAACATATATACCCAAAAATTTCTATAGAACCGGTGGGGGGGGGGGGGGGGTGAAAACGTATATACCCACAAATTTCTATACGAAAACTACATATATAACACTACTGAGCGAAAAATCCCGGGGGGCGGACGTCCCCCCCGCCCCTCACATGCTGCACCCCTGAATGCAGCTGCGTTGGACATGTTTCAAAAGAGTTAAAGTAGAAGGCCAATGAAAGTTAGATTCAAACCGAGTACCGACGAACTTGGTGCATCACTCCTTAAAAGGTTGTATAAAATGTTTTGATACCTCCAACAACAACAATCGTATCCAGTAAATCTCACAAATAACAAAAGCCATTAGTACGGTCTGCGATGATAGGATGTAAGCAAATGTTATCTCTATAGGCTGCTTCCAGAGAGACGTTTTGATACCTCCAAATAAAACCAAACACACGAAATAATATTTAGAAAATTTCTCTTATCTTTATTGTAGTCCCCATTATAGCTCTTTTCGTTATTATAAACCAATGAAAGAAAGTCCTCTTTTCTACTCAAGATTAAACTTAAACTTTTCTTTTAACTTACCACATACTTTCTTTTGTTCATTTCCATGTTTCTTTTTCACAGGATCTTGATATTTTCCCCAAAAAAGTTGCATAAATCATTCTCCCACATGAAAATCAATCTTCTGTTATATCGGAAATCACGTATGCATGTTACATAAGAAATCAGTCAAAAAAGTTCGTAAACGAATGTGCACGATACCTGGCTGCTAAAAGTTCATTTCCCCACTTTTGATAACGACCTGTGACCTTTTCTCCTGTGACATCATTTTTATTTCACAATATCATCATTAGAAGTTTAGTTATATTTTGAACTAAAAATAATAACTATTGACATAGACACAAATAAAGCAAATGCTGATTTAGGTTTAAATTTTGACATAACATAAGTTCGGAAATGCACTAACAATTTCACTTCTGTACCCTACAAGCTCTTTAAAGATCAAGAAGGAAATTAAGACCATATCTTAACAAATCATATCATCCCCACTTCCCTATCTATATATAAAATCAGAAATACAAAAGATTCACATCTCAACTGACTTTCCTATGAATCTAAGATCCAAAACAAGTAACACAACAAGCTGTTGGATTACAAGCATAAAATAATAACCAATTTTGAGAACTTGCTAGCTACTTGTATGTTTCTATTAACCCCCTCGACTTCTCGCTTCATCGTATTTATCAATGGATACATATTCTTACCTAATTTTGCTGAATAAACATATGTATTTGCACTCTTTATTGCTGTAGAGGGGTGCAAACGAGTCGAGCTACTTGCGAGCTGCTCAAACTCGGCTAAAAAAAAGCTCGAATGAGCCGAGCTTAAATGAGCTCGAGCCCGAGCCAAAAAACAAAGCTCAAGCTTTGATTATCGAGCTTAAGCTGGCTCGCGAGCCTGAATGAGCCCGCCTGTTTAATATATATTTTTTTATTAATATATTAAGTATATATTTATATAATAATATTTAGTAATTATAAAATAATAAAAAATAACTAAATTATATATAATAATAATTATAGTTAATATTAATTAATTAATTAATATATAATAAACGAGTGGAGCTCGAACTTTAAAAACAAAGCTCGAATCTGTTAGAATTCAATAACGAATACAACAATATGCAGCGAGAGGTTAAATATGTTAAAATGTTCTTGTATAGAATTGGTGATGAATATCGAATACAAGGAAGAGTTACATAAGTATCCTATACTTGATATCATTAATCTAGCTTATACTATTAATAACATCCAACACCCTCTCTTAAGTTAGATTCCGTGAGATGCAGCAAGTTCTTTAGATGAACAAAATCTTTTGTTTGGAGAGCCTTAGTAAGTACATTAGCCACTTGATCCTTGGTGGCACAAAATCTAACTTCTAGTTCCCGTTTATTTACCAGATCACGAATAAAATGATATTTAACCCGAATATGCTTTCTCTTTCGATGGTAATTAAACTGAATCTTTTGCAAGGCAAATTGTAGAATTATTGTCACAATAAATGATGATAGGATAGAGAACTTTGCCTTGTATTTCATTAAGTATGCCTTTCAACCAACGGGCTTGACAACCTGTTAATGATAAAGCAATATATTCGGATTCAGTTGAGGATATAAGAACTTTTTGTTTCTTGGATTGCCAAGCTATTGTGTCACACCCTCAATTTTCACATGCGGGGTACTACCCCGAGGCGTGTGACTGACCAGGATCATGTCACCAATCATATTAAACAATATATATAATAAAGTAAACATATCACTACCAATGCGATTAGTGACTAAAGTCCAATGTTTAAAGTTCAAAAACAACATTGAAAGTTAACAGCGTAAGCATAAGTATAATAATTCAGACACTAGTTTAAAAGTTCGTAAAATATTATTAAGAACCTAACATAGGTTCAATGCAACCACTACATGTTGATGCATATTTGTGGATGTGGCTCGACTCGGTTCGACTATGCTACGAAATGCATACCGAGACTCGACATCCTCCATCAAGTCTCGGAGCGATGTTTGTATCTACATGTTTTGCAGTCATATGCATGTATGCAAACTATCATGCTGCTGATATGTTGTAGATGTTGGTTATTGTTCTGCAAGCAGTCTGCTTGTCTGCAAGTTGTTTGCTGCAAGCCACACGAAGAACCATCATTCACGAAAAACCTGCATTGGTCGAAGAACCCATGCTTCACGAAGAACCTCTCATATGAAGAACCATGTTGATCTTCTACGAAGAATGTTATACGTCCAGATATGTCATTCACTAGTGTGAAGACCACGAAGAACCTATGTTCTTCGTGGGCGTTAGTTCTTCATGAACTTCCTTTTGGGCCCAACAGGTTCTTCGAATGTAGTGGATAAGGTCTGATTATAAAAGGCAGCATGTTGCAAACAGAAAAGCAGAACACATAAGAGAACAAAGGAGAGTATACTGTGAGTTTGAGAGCAGTGTTTGTATTATCACTTTGTAAACAAACTCTCTAGTATCAATACAAGTGCGCTTTAACTTTGAATCTTAGTCTTGTATCTCGTGTTCTTCGGCTTGGTTACATACCCGTTTGGATTCCGCACAACCGGGTGTGTTCGGTAACAATGATAGGTATTCTAGATCCTCCTCTAGTGGACCTACACTACACTCCTCCGCTGCAAGCTCCCGAGCTGATCTTAAGTATCTGCAAAGCATGCAGGAGGGTGACAACACAAAGTTGGCAAGTTCATGGTTTTCCAGTTTTAGTTTCCAAAAACTCATGTTGTTAAATTACTCATTTATATCATGCCATGGGGAGCTACCCCATCTGTAAACTACTAAACTCCGTAATAATACCGAAACTTGCGCACATATTATATTGTTGTTGCCCCATTTGTCAATGTCTATCATCATTGACGGGTTGCCGAGCCTATTAGTTCACGCCCGTCCTCTCAAGGCACTGTGTGAGGTTTGTGAAACCTAAATAGCGCTATCAACTAATATCCCGTTCGCCAGGCCAGGCCAGGCGATTAATCGGTATAGTAAGTGGGGACTTTCGTGATAGAGTTTCGTTTAGTACACTAAGTCATGAAATATAAATAACATTTAACAGTATTCCAAACCAGGAATACTAGGCAATCCCAAAGTGTTGTCTGTTCTGTTCCCAACCACCAGGAATACATGCTTTTTAGTAAAGTGTGTGAAATCACATTTGTTTTGCTCATCAGGTAATTTACTTGTATTAATAGTTGGTCAACCACGTCCTATTATAGTTACCAATATTGATTAGGTTTGTATGCAAGTAATTCACGTATTCCTACACGTATCTAGCAAGTAGCACACAAATTGTAATATCACGCATCAATAATAAACGCATGGGCCATATATAGATTTATGATACATGCCTAATAATGAAAAATAACCAAAGCAACCCATTATATAAACATATAAGTGTGTGGCCTAAAGTAGTGTATGGCTCAAGTTTGAGTGTGCGGCCCACTAGCACGTGTGCGACACACCTAAGAGTATGCATCCACTTGCTGATGTGCGGTCATGTAATTAATGGTTGTCCTTTGTATCCCAAACGATAAGTGTACTGGCCAAATCCATTTGAATTGTATATGTGTGGTCCTAGTCCAAATTAAATTATATAAGTGGGCCTAGCCCAAATGAATTTTGAATGTGGGCCTAGCCCATTTGATTTTGTAAGTGTGCCTAGCCCATTTGATTTGTGTAATTAGGCATAGCCTATTTGATTATATAAATGGGCTTAGCCTATTTGATTATAATAATGGGCCTAGCCCAGTTTTAAAGTCTACTTATACTTTTATAAAAAAGCTAAGTTTAT
>JARYGA010020997.1:0-20120 GCA_030545235.1 Helianthus tuberosus | reverse complement strand
CTGCATTTTTGCTGCTAAAAATATGCGTCCTGTTTTCCGTCATAACTTGAATTCTGTGTAGAGTTAGAGCATGAAATTTGTACTGTAGATGACCACCGATGTATTTGTAATTCTCTCACTGGAATTTCATAAATCGGACTCTCGATGAATTTTAAATAAATTATTCCGTGGGCTGCAGTCAGAAAAAGATAAATCTGATTTCAGTCCGGAAAATGAATTTTTATATAATATTGGTAACGAACTGGACCCCGATATTTTTACACAATAATATTTGGATCGTTTAAGACATTCTGTAAAAATTTAGGAATTTTTGGAATAAGATAACTATTTTATTTAAATGTTCGAAAACAGTCCAGTTTCATATATATTAAAACATAAATGACATAAGTAGTATTTTGCATGTCAAAGTGTGGTTTTTTATTATTAAAATCATTCTTATTTAATTTAGGGCGGTTAAAAAATTTGAGGGATTGTGTTAACATTTAAAAACGCACCCGATGGTGAGTACATAGATCCCCTCTTTTACTGTTTTCGATTATTTTGGGGTGATTCATATGTATCAAAACGATTTCGATATTCTAACAATGGTTTCAAAACGATTGAGATGGTTTATACTAAACTAATAACGATTTCGATAATGTGAACGAGCTTGTTGGTTGTAATTACATAACGAATGACATTCATTAATTTCGGCCAAACCGACCAGTATTAGGTTATGGTACCATAGGATCTGACAAATCCCGTTATCAGACCGCACCCATGGTTATGTGTGGGTTAGGTGGGTAACGACTGAATCTGATGATTGTTAACTTACCCTTTGGTGGTTTGTTAATACGAGTTGTATGAGTTGAACGATGGACGAGTCACAAAGGTTTGAATGTTATTAGCGAGACGACCAAAAGTAGTTTTCACAATTAAAACGAGAACGATTGAACGATTTAAACAAATGAACGATGATCTATAACGAGAACGAGTTAAACGATGTCGCACAATGATGGTTACGAAACTATATAAACCATACGAGTTTTCTTACAAGAATGATTTATGATTTGGTTTACATAAACAAATGTTTTGGGTTAAGATTCATGGCATCGAGGTTTATAAATTATGACCAATCTATTTTGACTTGGTTAGTCATACAAATATTTTACAAAACAAGGTTTTTCTAATATCAATTAACAAAGTCATACAAGTTGTTTCAACATACAAACGAGCCATGAATCTGATACTCACACAAAAACTATGTACTCGCCAGCATTTCTTTGCTGACTTTGTTTTTACATATGTTTCAGGTGAAGTTGCTTAGTGTTGATTGCGAATAGGATGCATGCTCACTAAGGACCGGACGAGGCCTTAGTGATTTAATAATGATAATAGACTGTGTTTGACTTGTTTGTTTAACTTAAGACAATGTTTAATATTTAATAAAACGAAACTCTTTGTATCCATGGTTTGAAACAATAATTCTGTTACAACACTCCCCGACGTTTCCGCCACGGTTTATTGTTTTACGTGGTTGGGGTGTGACAGAAGAGTTGGTATCAGAGCCAATGGTTATAGGGAATTAGGTTATTAGTAAAATTTTGACCTAGACTATAACTTTCTAGGACCCCAACGCAAGTTGATTTGCGTTTAGATTTTAAAAACAAAATATGAATCTGCTTCGAACATTAATCATCCGTTCCAGGATGATTGATTACTAGGTTTTGAACTCTCTGTTGTGAGGTTTTGAACCCTCCCAGTTTGACTCATTTTTGGCTTGGTGCCTATTGAGTTTTCAAAAATCTCGTCAAAGTTTGGGTCTAAATAATGTGAACACATGCAAACTGGAAGAGTGAATGCCTGTACCCTGAGTTTTCTGTCTAAGGCTAGAGTGTTCGTACAAATCCACATAATCGGACCAGTCACTCTTACCTGGGAACTCTTGGGGTGAGTGTTCACTTATAGGCGAGCATGTCTTCGCGATACATTATTTTGATTCATTACTTTGATTAGTCACTGCGTGTCGTTTGTTTGTTCGAGGTAACGAACAAATGATCGCCTTCCTTATGTTTCGTCGATATTTTCAATACCTCTTTTGTTTTTCCTAATTGCCGACATCACTCGTTTCTCATATTTCCTTGTTAGACAATGCCTCCTCGACGTGAAGCACAATCTTTTACTGCTGAAGAAATCGCAGCCCTTGTCACTCAGCAAATGGCTGCTGTGCTTCCAGGCGTTGTGACCCAAATCCACGAGCTGTACAACAACAATAACAATAACAATGCACAATGTAATTTCAAGAGTTTCAATTCTGCTAAGCCGTTAAAGTTTTCTGGGTCACAAGGAGCGACTGCACTCCTTCAATGGTTTGAAAGTATCGAGAACACATTCGGACATGTGCAATGTCCGAATGGGCGTAAGGTTGAATTTGTATCAAGTGTGTTCGAGAAGCGTGCTCTTACTTGGTGGAACGGAGTGATGCGCGATAGGGGTGCCGAAGTGGCGTTGGCACAAACATGGGAAGAGCTTCGAGCTCTCATGATGAGAGAGTTTTGTCCCCGTCACGAAATTCGAGCTTTGGAACGAGAGTTTGACGATCTAAAACAAGACGGGGGAGAACACCGTGCGTATACGGATCGATTTGAGGAGCTCAGTCTTTTGTGTCCTACTATGGTTACCCCGTTGGAGAAAGCGATAGAGAGGTATATCGATGGGTTACCCGATTCCATACAAGATATTGTGACTGGCGTTAATCCTACTACCGTTTGTCAAGTGATCGAGTTATCTGCTACCCTGACTGAGTCGCAAGTCAGGAAGGGTAAACTTACCTGCAAGGGTGATAAGAAGAAGTCAACTGCTTCTGCTAAAGACAAGGAAAAGGGTAAGGGTAAGAAGGGTGAGTCTTCGAAGAAGTCGAGAAAGCGAAAGGGTGCTCAGAACTTTGCAGTAACTGCACAAACTGCTCAGACCCCTCAGAACCCACCAGCTCAACCTCCTGCGAAGAAAGTGTATGTTGGTACCGCACCTCATTGTGCTCGTTGCAACGGTCATCATGTTGCACAACAAGCTTGTAGACAATGCACAACGTGTGGTAAGCTTGGGCATCTGGCCAACGTATGTCGTTCGGGTCAGAATCAGATTGTTCAGAATCAAGCTGCTCAGGTTCAAGCCCCAGTTCAGGGGAATGCTGCTAGATTCCCACCGGGTTCATGCTTCAATTGTGGAGAGTATGGTCACTTCCGCAACAACTGTCCGAGGTTGGCAAATGCAAATCCAAACGTGAATGTCAATGTCAATGCGAATGCGAATCCCGCTCGTGGACGAGTATTCAATCAGAATGCAAATGAGGCGCGAGCTGACAACCTCGTTGTCAATGGTACATTTCTTGTTAACAATCGACCTGCATCCATTCTTTTTTATTCTGGTGCCGATAGAAGTTTTGTTTCACTATCTTTTGAGCCTTTGCTTGCGATACCTAGAACTAAACTGAGGAAACCCTTGTCTGTCGAAGTTGCTACTGGTAAACCTCTTGTTCTCGATTCTGTTGTTCGTGATTGTCAGTTAAACCTTGATACCATCTTTTTCCCATCGACCTCACGCCGATGCAACTCGGGAGTTTCGATATTATCGTGGGGATGGATTGGTTAACCAAACATCATGCTGAGGTGGTTTGTTTCGATAAGATTGTTCGTATTCCTCTTCCGTCTGGCAATGTTCTGGAAGTTCGTGGCGAGAAACCATCTGGTGGGTTGAAGCTTATGTCGTGTACAAAGGCCCAAAGATGTTTACGAAAAGGATATGTTGTTTTCCTGGCACATGTCACCGAGGAGAAAGGCAGGAGCAAGAGTATTCAGGATATTCTAATTGTTCGGGATTATCCAGAGGTGTTTCCCGATGAACTGCCTGGTTTGCCTCCAGTTCGTCAAGTCGAGTTTCATATTGACCTTGTACCCAATGCCAACCCGATTGCGAAAGCACCTTATCGTCTTGCACCGTCGGAAATGCAAGAGTTATCGAAACAGCTTCAAGAGTTGTCTGATAAAGGATTCATCCGTCCGAGCTTTTCGCCTTGGGGAGCTCCTGTCCTCTTTATGAAAAAGAAAGATGGATCTTTTCGAATGTGTATCGATTATCGTGAGCTTAATAAGCTTACCATCAAGAATCGATATCCCCTACCTAGAATTGATGATCTCTTCGACCAGCTGCAAGGTGCTTCATGCTTTTCCAAGATCGACCTGCGTTCTGGGTATCATCAACTTCGTATTTTCGAAGAAGATATTCCCAAAACTGCTTTCCGTACAAGATATGGGCATTACGAGTTCACTGTCATGCCTTTTGGTTTGACGAATGCCCCAGCTATCTTCATGGACTTAATGAATAGGGTTTGTAAACCTTATTTAGATAAGTTCATCATTGTGTTCATCGACGATATTATCATTTATTCAAAGTCTCGAGCCGATCACGAACAACACCTTCGTTTGACATTGGAACTCCTAAGGAAGGAACAACTTTTTACTAAATTCTCCAAGTGTGAATTCTGGCTTAAAGAAGTTCAGTTCTTGGGTTATATTATTAATGAGCAGGGTATTCATGTAGATCCATCCAAGATTGTTGCAATTAAGGATTGGAATACACCGACGACACCTACAAAAGTTCGTTCTTTTCTTGGTCTTGGTGGTTATTATCGACGGTTTATTTCTAACTTTTCAAAGATCGCGGTTCCACTCACTGCTTTGACTCAGAAAAATAAGCCTTTTGAGTGGGAACCTAAGCAAGAAGAAGCGTTCCAAACGCTGAAACGGAAGCTCTGTCATGCTCCTATTCTATCTCTACCTGAGGGAAACGATGATTTTGTTGTCTACTGTGACGCGTCGAATCTAGGACTTGGTTGCGTTCTTATGCAACGTGGTAAAGTTATAGCTTATGCGTCTAGACAGTTGAAAATTCACGAGAAGAACTATACGACTCATGATCTTGAGTTAGGAGCTGTAGTTTTTGCGCTTAAAATCTGGAGACACTACCTCTATGGAACGAAGTGTGTGGTTTTCACAGACCACAAAAGTCTCCAGCATATTCTCAATCAGAAGGAGCTGAACATGAGGCAACGACGTTGGGTTGAACTCTTAAACGATTATGATTGCGAGATCCGCTACCATCCTGGTAAGGCGAATGTCGTGGCCGATGCGCTTAGTCGAAAGGAACGAGTCAAGATTCATTCTGTTCGAACTCTATCTGATATTCAATCTCGTGTTCTTTAAACTCAACGATCTTGTGTGATCAAAGACTTATTGAAATATGAGCTACCGCTTCAACTTGAGCTTAAACTCGAAAGGAAAGATGATGGTTTACTCTATTTTGAGAATCGTTTGTGGATTCCGAATCAGGACGATCTTCGCACCTTAGTAATGGACGAATCTCACAAGTCTCGATATTCTATCCATCCTGGTGCTAATAAAATGTACAAGGATCTTCGTACTAAGTTCTGGTGGCCTGGTATGAAGAAGGATGTTGCCTTGTATGTATCGAAATGCCTAACTTGTCTCAAAGTCAAGGCTGAACATCAACGACCTTCTGGTTTGCTTGTACAACCAGAGATACCGGTTTGGAAATAGGAGAACATTGCAATGGATCTCATTACTAAGTTACCGCGTACATCTAAAGGTCACGATGCTATTTGGGTTGTAGTTGATCCTTTGACAAAATCTGCTCACTTCTTACCAATCCATGAGGATTTCTCTGCTGAAAAGCTTGCCAAGATCTATGTGGACGAGATTGTATCACGACATGGTGTTCCTTTAGATATCATTTCCGATCATGATGCTCGATTTTCTTCTCATTTTTGGAAGACCATGCAATCTGCTTTGGGAACCTAAATGAATCTAAGCACTGCTTATCATCCCCAAACAGATGGTCAATCTGAGAGAACGATTCAAACTTTGGAGGATATGATATGCTTAGAACATGCGTGATAGACTTTGGTGGTAACTGGGATTCTCATCTGCCATTGATCGAGTTCTCATACAATAATAGTTATCATGCTAGCATTAAGATGGCACCATTCGAAGCTCTCTACGGTCGAAAATGTCGTTCACCCGTCTGTTGGAATGAGATCGGTGAAGCTCAGCTTACTAGACCTGAGCTCATTCTGGAAACAACAGACAAAATCAAGAAAATTCGCGATAATCTTGTGACAGCTAGAAGACGTCAAAAGAGTTATGCGGATTTGAAACGCAAGCCGGTAGAATTTCAAGTCGGAGACCGTGTCCTACTCAAGGTGTCACCTTGGAAGGGAGTGGTGAGATTTGGAAAGAAATGAAAACTTGCACCACGATATGTTGGACCATTTAAGATTGTTGAAAGAATTGGAAAGGTTGCCTATCGACTAGAGCTACCTCCAGAGCTTGGAAATGTTCATCCGACTTTTCACGTGTCTAATTTGCGAAATTGTTTAGCTAATGCTGATCTTCACATTCCTCTCGACGAGATTCAAATTGATGAAACGATGCACTTTGTCGAGAAACCTGTGGAGATAGTGGACCGTACATACAAACAGTAGAAGAACAAACGGATTCATTTGGTCAAAGTTCGCTGGGAATCCAAACGTGGCCCCGAGTTTACTTGGGAACGTAAGGACCAGATGCAGATGAAATATCCGCACTTGTTTTCACAAGTTTCCTCCAAATAAAATTTCGGGACGAAATTTCCTAAAGTAGGGGAGACTGTAACAACTGTGTACTGTAATCATCGTATACTGTAAAACAATGTCAGTTATCAATAAAACAATGTGCTTTGGTGTTATCATATGTGTTTTTGTGTTATTGTATGTGCAATTGTGTTTAATAATTTTACAATTTGATTCGATACCGATTTCAAGCTTTAAATCACTTTCTGGAAGGTTATACGCAAACAGGTGCTTAAACGCAATCAGTTTAATGCAACGTACACTCCGGAACTGTGACGTAAGCCAAACGTACCCTAAATATCCTTTACATAACTTGGAAATAAGTTTCGAATGATTCGGTATGGCAAAACATGTTTATTTGAACTAAAGAGCTATTTACGACAAAACTGTGTCACTAGGTGATAGTTACAGTGCCTAGAAGTGCCTAAAACAAACTATAAATGTAGAATCCTGCATTTATTATTAAAAGTTCAACATTTTATTATGTTAGTAAAATGCAAAAACATGGCAGAATGGTCCTGTATACTTTCCTAAGTGCCGGGAATAATTTGTGTTACAAATATATATATAAAAGATATTTTTCGGACTAGTTAAACACTTTAACGAAACGATACCCAACCGAACAACCGGACATTTCTCGGAACACTAAAATATTATCAGAAACACTGTTTCATCATTACCAAGCTAGTTATGGTCCCCGAACATCATAACACCCCTTGTAAATATCTAGTAACTAGATCTTAACTCCATACTTAAAATTTAACTAGTAACTAACTAGTTTAGTTAAACCTAGTCTATGGCCAACACATGGCCTATTTAATAGATTTTATTTCCATATAATATAAGATATTGTCTCCTACTACAAGACATATTACACAATGAATGGAACACATTATACATGGGTTAATAAGGATTAGGAGGTTTATAAGTAGACCTAGAGGACCATTATCATTCTTATCTTCAAAACAACACAAACAAGCTCTCTCTCCTCTCCTCTTCCTTGTGTTCGGAAACTAACAACCAGCCATCATACACCCACCTTCAAGCCATTTCCAAGTCATCTCCATACATACAAAGGTGCTACGGGTCATACAACGAAGCTTGGTGCACTCGAAAGCTCAAGGACCGCTCTCGTTTTCTTTTATCCACCACTTTTCTACACTCGAACTCCCCTAGCCTTGTGCTAGTAGTAAGTACCTTAGATCTTCATCTTGTTCATATTTTTGGTGGTTAATAGTTGAAAGAATGATGAAAGGTTAAGAACTCTAATGAACATAAACAAGTCTTGAACATAAACTAGTCTAGTGTTGAAGGAGTGTTAAAATGATGATGAAATATGATAATGCATGATAAATCTGAAATATATAAGTGATAATCTACTGTAAGTATTGTTGTGATCGCTAAACATGTTAACGGAATCAATCGAATACACTTTATAATGCTAAAAGACTGAAAACAGAAAGCTGTTTAGTGATTACAGCCAACTTCAGTTGGCTGTAACCAGACCGTAACTTAACGAAAAATCTATTTTCTGAAGTCTGGATTTATGTATTATGAAATACAGTTCTAATGGCACCGGAATCATAATTTTTGGACTCCGTTTACTATTTTTAAAGTGTCATTTTGTAACAGCAGCTAGAGCTGCATTTTTGCTGCTGAAAATATGCGTCCTGTTTTCTGTCATAACTTGAATTCTGTGTAGAGTTAGAGCATGAAATTTGTACTGTAGATGACCACCGATGTATTTGTAATTCTCTCACTGGAATTTCATAAATCGGACTTTCGATGAATTTTAAATAAATTATTCCGTGGGCTGCAGTCAGAAAAAGATAAATCTGATTTCAGTCCGGAAAATGAATTTTTATATAATATTGGTAACGAACGGACCCCGATATTTTTACACAATAATATTTGGATCGATTAAGACGTTCTGTAAAAATTTGGGAATTTTTGGAATAAGATAACTATTTTATTTAAATGTCCGAAAACAGTCCAGTTTAATATATATTAAAACAGAAATGACATAAGTAGTATTTTGCATGTCAAAGTGTGGTTTTTGATTATTAAAATCATTCTTATTTAATTTAGGGCGGATAAACAATTTGAGGGATTGTGTTAACATTTAAAAACGCACCCGAAGGTGAGTACATAGATCCCCTCTTTTACTGTTTTCGATTATTTTGGGGTGATTCATATGTATCAAAACGATTTCGATATTCTAACAATGGTTTCAAAACGATTGAGTTGGTTTATACTAAACTAATAACGATTTCAATAATGTGAACGAGCTTGTTGGTTGTAATTACATAACGAATGACATTCATTAATTTCGGCCAAACCGACCAGTATTAGGTTATGGTACCATAGGATCTGACAAATCCCGTTATCAGACCGCACCCATGGTTATGTGTGGGTTAGGTGGGTAACGACTGAATCTGATGATTGTTAACTTACCCTTTGGTGGTTTGTTAATACGAGTTGTACGAGTTGAACGATGGACGAGTCACAAAGGTTTGAATGTTATTAGCGAGACGACCAAAAGTAGTTTTCACAATTAAAACGAGAACGATTGAACAATTTTGAACGATTTAAACAAAAGAACGATGATCTATAACGAGAAGGAGTTAAACGATGTCGCACAACGATGGTCACGAAACTATATAAACCATACGAGTTTTCTTACAAGAATGATTTATGATTTGGTTTACATAAACAAATGTTTTGGGTTAAGATTCATGGCATCGAGGTTTATAAATTATGACCAATATATTTTGACTTGGTTAGTCATACAAATATTTTACAAAACAAGGTTTTTCTAATATCAATTAACAAAGTCATACAAGTTGTTTCAACATACAAACGAGCCATGAATATGATACTCACACAAAAACTATTTACTCGCCAGCATTTCTTTGCTGACTTTGTTTTTACATATGTTTCAGGTGAAGTTGCTTAGTGTTGATTGTGAATAGGATGCATGCTCACTTAGGACCGGACGAGGCCTTAGTGATTTAATAATGATAATAGACTGTGTTTGACTTGTTTGTTTAACTTAAGACAATGTTTAATATTTAATAAAACGAAACTCTTTGTATCCATGGTTTGAAACAATAATTCTGTTACAACACTCCCCGACGTTTCCGCCACGGTTTGTTGTTTTACGTGGTCGGGGTGTGACAAGGAGGAGCACTGTTAAACTTGTCAAAGTACGTTGGAACTCTAAGCACGGACCCGAGTACACATGGGAACGTGAAGACCAGTTCAAAGAAAAGTATCCCCACCTATTCAAGAAGACTCCTGCGAGAGTTAGTTCAGCCTGAATTTCGGGACGAAATTCTTTTAACGGGGGGAGACTGTGACAACTGGCACGAAACCGGTAATTTCCGTACACTTTAATTGTTATTTAATGACTACAATTATGTGCTTAAATGTCAACATTGACTGATTACATGCTAAACAAGTGAATTCATGCACGTTGTATACTACAAAATATTGCTTTATGCATAAACGAGAGCGTTGCGTCAGAAGTACTAGTAAACTCACCGGTAAGACACTTTGTGTCAACAGAACTGCAGAAAGTAGTCTGACATTAGAATTCAGGCCTAGGTGTAGGTCCAATGACAAGAATACATTAAAACCCAAGAATACATACAAGAGTTTATATATAGACATTACGGAAGCTAAAATAAGCACTAAAAAGCACCCGAAACGCACTTTAAGTGCAGAATTTTAATAAATTCAGCTCTAATCAGCTTTTAACAACATAAATATTATGCAGAATTCATGTTTTAACATCCAGAATATTTCCCTAATTGTCGGGAATCGAAAGTATTACAAAAGGATACCTAAAAGACACTAAACGGTGCAAAACGAACCGGTATCTAACCGAACAACCGGACATTACCCGGAACACCAAAATAATGCTAAAAGCATTGTTTTTATTTTTCTAAGCTAGTTATGGTCACCGAACATCATATTACACCTCATAAATACGAAATACATAAAAATACCCAACTAGTGCCAATAAAACCTAACTAGATCATGCAACTTACAATTGGAATGTTTCACTTAACCCCCCCCCCCCCTACATGTTGGACGGTTAAGAGACATGGGGGCCACACCATGATTTTATTTAATTAGTTTAATAGATCTTGTTTCCCCATGATAAGCATAAGATCCAATGGTAATTGTGAAGTTAGCATATTATAAGTTTACCCATAAAAACATAACTTCATCTTCATCAACATCACCTACACACCATCTCTCCTTCCTCCTTCCCTTCAAGCTACGGCCCAAGCACCCCCTCCCCACACATCCATTTTCAATCCACACTCATCCATTCTAAGGTGATATTAAGGTGTAAGAAGGTCATTAACGAAGCTCGGTGCAAGCGGATCTTGAAGGACCTTCTTCATTTGCTTTTATCCACTTCATTTGTCCTCTTGAACTCCCCTAGCCTTGTGCTAGTAGTAAGTGCTTCAAATCTTCATCTTGTTCTTGTTTTTGGTGGTTAATAGATGATAGAATGATTAAATGATGAAAACTCTAATGAACATAAGCTAAGTCTTGAACATAAAGCGATAAATGGTGGATAAAGAGAAGATATATGGGTAAATCATGTGAATTTTGTGTAATTATGATTATTTGATGATGTTTGTTAGTAGAAGTAGGATGGATCATCATCTAGACATACTAGTTCATGTTTAAGAACATGAACTAGCAAGATGTAAATGCTAGAAATATGAAGGATGATGAAACCATCCACCCATGAACTTGAAACTTGAATAAATGTAATTTTTCTTGGAAAATAAGGTTACAAGCTTGTAGATCTAAAGATCTACAAGCGGTTTTTCGGAAGAACCAAGTGGAAAATACTAGATTGTTAAAAACCCGGATCTTGTATGAACTAAAATCATTTTTAGTAAGTAAACAAGTGTATAAACACTTGTGTAACAAGAAAATTTCACGAAGAAATATTTTTGGAAATCATGACTAGGAGTTGTGAAAATACAAACTCTTTAAAAATAAAGTTTTTAAGAAACTAAACTTATTTTTAAAGATAACAAGACCTACTAAACATGTTAGTAACTTACTACATATTTTTACAAACTTTCAAGTTCATAAGTTTGTGGTATATGCTTGTTTTGACAAGTTTGGTAAATAAAGATTGTGTTGTTGACATTGTTATTGATTTTAAAAGAAAATAAACGCATGTTTTGAAAACATGGGAAACCTCCATTTTTAGGGGAAACTCTGTCAAAATTTCTATAAATTTTGACACTTAGAAAAATGTAAGTTTTTGAGAAACTTATTCCCTAAAAATGTATCTAAAAATACTACTAAGGTTTCCCTAATTTTTGGTGATAAGAAATGATGATTTCTTCAAGATTAAAATTTATGTTAAGTATGTATATTTTTGAGAAAAATATATGTATTATTTGATCACCAACTTTTGTGCTAAGTGTATGTAGTATGTATTATACTTGATAGTGTATTAGAACTTGAAAATACACTAAATACTCATGAGAAGTAAAAACACAAAATACACATACAACATACTTAGACAAATACAAGAGAATATATTTATGAAAATATATTACTTGGACAAGATACATAATTCGGGTGCAAAACACAAGATACTTATATTAATTTTTGAGAAAATAATATAAGTAAGATACTTAGTTAAAAATATAAAATATTTTTAACACAACCATACAAATACAAAAGATAGTGACTTGTGCTTGTACGAAACAAGTCTAGTGACTGACGTTAAGAAAACACGTATAGGTCACGACGTTAATTAAGCAAATCCGGTGAAGTTTACGACGCAAGGAACGCAAAGTTGTGAGTTCATGCTCCCCCTTTTCTTTAACTGTTTTCAGTTTTATAACTTCAGGGGTGAAATACATGTACAAATGTTACAATGCTTATAAATGGTATGATACAAATATAAGAAGCACACTTGGTGAGAACGAGTACCAAGTATGATGCGTTATGAGAAATGATACGAGAAATCGTGTCACGAATAGGGTACCATAAGCACCATTAATCAACATTATACCTAGACCGCAGAACAAAAGGTTAGATATAACGGGTGCCGGGCAGCCACACTCTTGGTGAGGACGAGTACCGAGTAGTGCTTTTGTGTCTCAGAATATGCCAACTAGAAAAATGCCTAAGGTTTGGTGACTTCCTATGTCGTGTCACATGTTAATGGCCTTGCAACCCATTAACAATCCTGATACTTACAGGAATAATTTATTTACATAAGATTCATACCATACTAAAACTTGATTTATACTTGAGTACGTGGGGTACACAAGTAAACTTGAATTATACATGAGTACGTGGTGTACACATGAATACTAGATTTATATATGAAAACTTGATTTATACTTGGGTACGTGGGGTACACAAGTAAACTTGAATTATACATGAGTACGTGGTGTACACATGAATACTAGATTTATATATGAAAACTTGATTTATACATGACACAAACTATGTTTTCATACAAAGTATACAAACGTGAAATACAAAAACAGCATGAATTCACACCAACATTATGTTGACGTTTTTTTTCAAAACTCACATGTATTTCAGGTAACTAGAAGTGGATGTGCGCGCGGTCTTGCTTATGCTCTTGGATGTCGTCTACGTTTACGTTTAAATACATTTGTAAACTTTCAAGACAATGTTTTATGCTATCTCGCGATGTAAACACTAAACTTATGTTTTCAAATTATGGTATTTGATGTTTTTACGAGCATGTAGCATGTTTACCTTTCGTATGCAATGAGAACCTTTCATGATCACACCTCGTGCTTCCGCCGCAGAAAGGGGTGTGACAATCTTAGAGTAGGATTTTGTAACATTAAATATATACTTTGGATGACTTTTAAGTTTTTTTTGACCCTTTGACCAGTTTCTATTTTGTCTAAAAAAAATTATTTGACCAGTTAGAGATAAGCAATAACCCAAATTAACACGTTCCTAAATCATAACTTAACTATCTGTTGATTAGGCGTTCCCAGAGGAATTGTTTTCGATTCTACACACGGTGCACTTTTTAAGAGGGCTTAGTGTCGGTCTTGGGGTCAACTACTCGTGTGCTGAGGAATGGCGACCTCTTGCCGAGGAACCTTTATATTTTTCAGGCAGGCTAAAAGGTAAGTCTAGCACCCCAAATAAATGCAATTAAAGTTCAGACAGTATATGTGTAGTCAAAGACCCCAATCACCCAATGCTCACGTGGTAGTAATTGCCTTTGTGTATTGTACATGTAGATGTTGAAATTTCATTCCATTTACTTATGATCTGGGTGTGTTTTATCGCTAAAGGGTCAAATCTTTCATATATACATGTAACTTAAGATTATTTTTTTATCGTTAAGGTTTGAATTATGTTCTCTCCCCGTATTGTCAACTCCGCTGCAACGCGCGGGTTCTCCACTATAAAATAAGATACATGTTCAAAACGACAAAACCTCGAATTCATGTTTGAGTAACATATATTTGGTCACAATATACAGAACTCGATTGCAGACCTATTCTGGAAGCAACTTGACTTTGATTACCCTGGTTGCACATAGTTCAAATAGTTCACTACGCATGGGCGTGTTTAGCCTTTTTTTTTGTTTTGGCGTGTTTTAAATCACGCTGTTGGGGCAATTTTTTGGCCAATCACATTTGAGCTTCCTTTTTTTGGCCAATAGCTTTTTTGGTTGGTTTTTTTTATTTATATTTAATTCTCTACACACTTTTAACATAATGCCCACATCCCCACTACACCCATTTTAGAAAAACGCCCAATAATGCCCCTTGCTGACTGTATTGCCACATGGCGGAAAACGCCCAAGGGTGGGGGCATTATTCACCTTACCACTAAGCATGGTCTTACAAGGTATTATAAGATTGCTTTTATCCACAAGGTGCCTCCATCTTGAGGGGCATTTTGGATATTTGACCAACAGTCAAATGACTAATTAGTGAGGAATTAGAGATTATTTTCACTAAACATAAGCTTCCATTTTTGTGTAAATGCAGGATGTTTTTGGGAAGTATAAGTAACTACTTCTCCAACCATGTGTCATGCCCTGTCATGATAGTTAAAGGCACAGCTTAAAAGAACCTTGGCCTCCTTCTAGAAGCTTGAGGTAAGCTTTATCACCTTTCTTAAAATGCTTTTCTAGCAATCTTTTCAGAGGCAACGTTTGTTTTATAAGTATTTTAGCACCGTGCTCCGAGTCATTAGCTTCTTGGACATTTAAATGTGCAATGTGAGCATTCGACGTAGGTGATTTATTTTTGTTACCAATGGGTCAAATAAAAAGAGCTAAAAAGGAACCGGTCAAATGTGTTGAAGTGCCAAATGGGTCAAACGGGTTGTAAGAGGCTTAAAATGTAACGTATTTTCAGTGCATACAACCTCCCAAATCACTTTACATAATTATTTAGAGTATAGCTTACCTTGATGCATTATGAACAAAAATCGAAAAAAGTTGTACCAAAAAGTGAACCCGGGTCGCATTTTATGCTTACATTATGTGATCTGCTTTTGCTCAGCTTCAATGGAGGATTCTAGACGACATACGAGACATTGAATAATGTGTGCTGCATATTGTTTGTACTCTGCAGGCAGCACTCTTTAGTCCTAATATAAGGGTGAGTGTATCTGTCGTTTATGGTGCTTAATCTGTCGTACATTGTTTGTGATATGTTTTTATTTTTTCTGTTGTACATTGTCATTTGGGGTATGCTTCATTTGTTGTACATTGTTGTTTGGGATATGCTTCATTTGTTGTACATTGTTGTTTGGGATATGCTTAGATGGTTGTACATTTGTTGTTTTCGATGCATGATGTTTATGTATTATCTATTGAACATATATTCAAAAATATAATTTACGTCATTGATGAACTGCAACACCTTAATCTTTCAAGCATTCATATGTACATTTCAAGAACAACTCATCCACCAAGTCAATTGTTTTGTTGCTTCAGCCTTCATTACTATAGTCACATTTTTCACATTCTCTTAGCGAAACCATTATCTCAGTTTCCACAGACAACAAGTGATTATGTGATACCAACCCCCCTCCCCAACTTGTTAAAATGTTTGTTAAAGTAAAAAAAGTCCTCATACCTTTTGAACCATCAAGGTTATTATGCATTTTTCTTGAATTTTTGTTTATGTTGTTTTATTGTAGTTTGGTTCTCATTTGTCATGTGACTTGTTTAAGTTAACTAATTTACATCAAAATCGTTTTAAGGGTTAATGTTTGAGTTATGTTTCCACCCCATACTGTCGACTCCGCTGCAACGCGCGGGTTCCCCACTAGTTAAATAAATAAAAAACACGCTCTCACCCTTTTATGATGAAATATGGATTTAAAATGACATGAAATTATTACGATATAAAACCCTAAAAAAAGCCTTCTATCCAAATTATTTATGTGTGTTCTTTAGGTTTGTATTGTTTATAGTCATCATTTGTTTTTTATATACTTTTTTTACTAAATCATTTATTTTATTGTGTTTAGATCTTTGCATATTTTGATATTTCATAAGGTGAAATTTTAGTGTTTAAGATGATATTATATTCAAGGTTTTGGATTTCATGTGTTCTTTAAACGGATTTGAACTTTGGGTAGGAACAAAAAGTGTAAATTTGTACTATTATACTCTAAAGGTGGAACTCTAAATCAAAATGAAAATTTCGGCTTGTAGTCTTAAATAGTAAGTTGAACTCAAGTATAATTTCATAAATCAAGCTACAAATATAGTAGGAAATTTATAACGTAATCGAATTGTTTTATTTGAAAAAATAAAAACACACCTTGAAGTACTAAGAATCGTAGGCCGTGTGCCCGAAACAAACAAGGATCGAGGAGTTCTTGATTTGGCAGTGACACATACAAGACCATGTAGTAGAGCATTATAGAAAGAATGGAAATTTATACAAAAGAAAACTCTTTGCTTCAAAACTAGTTGAGCTAGTAGCAAGTTCACTCTCTAAGGACTCTGGTTGTCACCCTTGTTGTAACTTATTCAGGTCACAAACCCGGATTTAATTATATTATCTTTTTCTTTTTAATAGCTAATGACATTTAATGTTTACACATCTCCATTGTTATTAAATAAATAATAAACATGCTCCCACCTGTTATGATACAATATGGATTTAAAATTACATGAAAATATTATGATTTTAATACCCTAAAAGAAAGCCTTCTATCTAGATTATTCACGTATGTTCTTTAGGTGTGTATTTTTTTTTTTTTTTTTTTTTGTAGATAATTTTTATTCTGTGAATTATTAAAAAAAATTTGTGTTAAGATCTATGCATATTTTGATATTTCATAAGGTAAAATTTTAGTGTTTAAGTTGATATATATTCAAGGTTTTGGATTTCATGTATTCATCAAACAGGTTTGGACTTTGGGCAGGAAAAAAGTGTAACTTTGTAGCATTATACAGTACAGTTGGAACCCTAGCCTCTCGTCTTAATAATTAAGTTGAACTCAAGTATAATTTCATAAATCAAGCAACAAATAAAGTAGAAAACCTATAACGTAATTGAAATGTTTGAAGCAAACAAAACACACTTTGAATAACTAAGAACCATAAGCCTTATGCGGAACAAACAAGGATCGATGAGTTCTTGAATTGGCGTTGACACATAAAAGACGAAGTAGTAAAACATTCAAGAAAGAATGGAAATTTACCCAAAAGGAAAGCCTTCTATCAAGATTATCCTATGTGTTCTTCAGGATTGTATTATATATAGTCATTATTTTTTTTTTGTCTACAATTGTTTTTGAGTCAATTCATTCATTTTTTTGTGTTAAAATCTATGCATATTTTGATATTTCATGACGTGAAATCTTAGTGTTTAAGAAAATATTTATTCAAGGTTTTTGATTTTATAAGTTCTTCAATTGGGTTTAAACTTTAGGCAGGAAAAAAAATTGTATATCTGTAGTATCATACTCTAAAGTTGGAACCGTAAAGCAAAAGGAAAATTTAGGGCTTGTATTCTTAATACGCAATTTGAACTCGAGTATAATTTGATAAATGAAGCAATAAATTTAGTTGGAAATTTATAACGTAATTGAAATGTTTGAAACAGATAAAACACCTTAAAAAGAACTAAGAATATTGGCCGCATGTAGAACAAACAAGGATCGATGAGTTCTGGAATTGGTGGTGACACATACAAGATGAAGTAATCAAACATTCTAGAAAGAATGGAAATTTATCCAAAAGGGTTCTCTTTGCTTAAAAACTAGTCAAGCAAGTAGCAAGTTCACTCGCAAAGGACTCTAGTTGTCATTCTTATTACTAATGATTTAGGTCACAAACCTGGTTTTAAAAACTCTGGTGCAATGTCGATGGGTATTGTCAAGACAAAATTTGAGTCGCTAAACGAGTGAAATCTCGCAAGACATTTCGTTTGTAAGAAAATGTCATATATAAGGTTATAAGCTAGCAGTTATTATTGGTTTTGTAGCGTATTAAAAGAGAGGTTATATCCTCTTTGGTTAATTTGAAAATTAACTAAAAGTGTTAAATATCTACTTTTTATGTCATATCTGGTTGATGTAACGGTTTTTAGTTATATTATTTTTTCTTATTTAATAATGATACACTGGCATTTAATTTTTATACATCCCCATTGTTACTAAGCAAATAATAAAGAGGCTCCCACCTTTCATGATGCAATATGCATTTTAAAATTATATGAATCTACTATGATTTTAATACCTTAAAAGAAAGCATTCTATCTAGATTATTCATGTGTGTTCTTTAGGTTTGTATTTTTTATAGTCATCAGTTGTTTTTATATACTTTCTTGACTTAATTATTTTAAGAACTATGCATATTTTGATATTTCATGAGGTGAAATCTTAGTCTATAGGTTGACATATATCCAAGGTTTTAGATTTCATGTGTTTTTTAAACGGGATTGGACTTTGGGCAGGAAAAAAGCGTAACTTTGTAACATTATACACTAAAATTGGAACCCTAAAGCAAAATGAAAATTTTAGGGCTTCTCGTCTTAATAAGTAAATCGAACTCAAGTATAATTTCATAAATCAAGCAACAAATAAAGTAGAAAACCTATAACGTAATTGAAATGTTTGAAGCAAACAAAACACAATTTGAAGAACTAAGAATTATAAGCCTCATGCACAACAAACAAGGATTGATGTGTTCTCAAACTGGCGTTGACACATACAAGACGAAGTAGTAAAACATTCTAGAAAGAATGGAAATTTACCCAAAAGGAAAGCCTTCTATTGAGATTATTCATATGTGTTCTTCAGGTTTGTGTTGGTTTATAGTCATCATTTGATTTTGTCTACGATTTTTTTAGTCAGTTCATTCATTTTTTTTTTTTTTTTTGTGTTAAGATCTATGAATATTTTGATATTTCATTAGGTGAAATCATAGTGTTTAAGCTAATATTTGTTCAAGGTTTTGGATTTTATATGTTCTTCAAATGGGTTTGAACTTTGGGCAGGAAAAAAAGTGTATATATGTAGTATTATACTCTAAAGTTGGGACCCTAAAGCAAAAGGAAAATTTTAGGGCCTCTAGTCTTAATACATAATTTGAACTCGAGTATAATTTGACAAATGAAGCAATAAATTTAGTAGAAAATGTATAACGAAATTGAAATGTTTGAAACAGATAAAACACACTTTAAAGAACTAAGAATCATTGGCCGCATGCATAACAAACGAGGATCGATGAGTTCTGGAATTGGGGGTGACACATACAAGATGAAGTAATAAAACTTTCTAGAAAGAATGGAAATTTATCCAAAATGGTTCTCTTTTCTTCAAAACAAGTCAAGCAAGTAGCAAGTTCACTCACAAAGGACTCTAGTCGTCAATCTTATTGCTAATGATTATTAGGTCACAAACCCGGTTTTAATAACTCTGGTGCAATGTCGGTGGGTATTGCCAAGACAAAATTTGAGTCGCTAAACGAGTGAAATCTCGCAAAGCATTTCATTTGTAAGAAAATGTCATATATAAGGTTATAAACTAGCAGTTATTATTGGTTTTTATAGCGTATTAATAGAGAGGTTATATCCTCTTTGGTTAATTTGAAAATTAACGAAATGTGTTAAATATTTACTTTTTATGTCATATGTTGTTGACGTATATTATTTTTTCTTATTTAGTAATGATACACTGATATTTAATTTTTATACATCTCCATTGTTACTAAACAAATAATAAATAGGATCCCACACCTTTCATGATACAATATGGATTTTAAATTTATATGAATATATGATGATTTTAATACCCTAAAAAAAGCATTCTATCCAGATTATTCATTTGTGTTCTTCAGGTTTGTATTTTTTATAGTTATCATTTTTTTTTTGTATATACTTTTTTGAATGAATTATTTTAAGATTTATGTACATTTTTTTCATGAGGT
>JARYGA010020996.1:0-30342 GCA_030545235.1 Helianthus tuberosus | reverse complement strand
TATGCTACCAAGATCCTGGAATGCTATACACTTAAAGCTCTATTTCAAGTAAGAATAGAATTTAATTTCTATCTCAGAATGGTATGTATTCTATCTCTCTTAAATATATTTGAATTCATTTATTATCTTGAACCCAATACTGACTTAGGCATCGGAGGGGTGTTAGCCAAGCTAACACCCACCTTAGTTTAAGGTTGTTTTGCAGAATATGCATCAGGATACACGCTCAGGATATCTCGAAGGATTAGAGGATTGGCCCCCTCTCTCATGTATAAGGGATTCTGATCCCTTCAAAGGTTTAAAGGTATTCACCTTTCTTACGAGTTGGGTTTAAACACCCGCCTGAAGCGCAAGTTATCTAGGGATAGTTCAAGGTAGCGGGACCAGTTCATGTAAAAGTGGCTGACAATTTCGTTACTATTGGCTATATCCTGGATCCTAAAGGTATATGAGGATTGATCACCCTCTCTCACGAAAGGGTATTTTCATACTCTCAAAGGTTTAAAGGTTTTCACCTTTCTAAGTCTTGGAGTTTGTACACTCTCGCCTGTAGTGCATGATATTAAGGGTTTATCCCCAGGATATTAATTTTTCAAACGTGTTGAATACAGGGGACATGTATCATACAATTTAAAGGATGGATTCGAACTCATAAGTGTGCACTGGGGACATTTCTATAATTGAAGATTGGAATTGACTCTTTAAGGATCTCTGGTATAATCTCTCCTTTTTGTTTAGATAACTTGAGTTTTACAGATTATGTGTCAGTATCCTGAGCAGGATATTTCTCAGGATACTCTTACAATGTGTTCCCAAGAATGTTCAAACAAAACTATTTTCATAAATAAGACTCATGCAGTACAGGTGTAACAACAGAAATGAAGCCAAAAGAAGGTTATATTATTAACATACCAAAAGTTGTGCTCTTGGTTTCACCTCAAACCAAGGTCCATCCACCAAGAGCACGGTTAGTTCCTTACCATATTTACTTAACAGTTGAAGGTTTTGTCTCAAACCGAGACCCATCCACCTCCAACTGTTATATTGTTCAAAAGCAAAGCATACTAACGGTGATGACCAAGGGCTTCATCCTGAAACTCAGGATCCCTCCACCTTTGGCCATCATATTGTTCAAATGCAGGAAAAGTAAAGTGCAGAAAAAGTAAATTGTCTTAGGGTTACACACCAACGATCAAATTTAAAAAAGTGGGCTCCGGCCTTGGCACATACATCCATCATCGCCCACCTGAATTCCCTCACACAGCGGCGTCTTCTCCAGCCTTCTCCGTCTTCTCAGCCTCAGCATCCTGAGCAGTATCCTCGCCAGCATCCGTCCCAGCATCCTTCTTATCTCTAGCCTTGTCCACCACCTCTGCTGACTTAGAGGATTCGCCAGTTTCAGCAGGAAGGGGCACAGCCTTGCCTCCAAGCTCTTTCAGCTTCGCCACCCAAGATTCAACCGGCCAGGATGGGCATTCAAGGCATGTCTCCTTGGCCTCATAAGCCATTTTAATGCGAGCCTGTAGCAGAGAAACGATGGCAGAGGCTTTGATCCCTTCCCGGAAAGAGACCATGGCCTGTTCATTCTCCATTTGGATGGTAGCCAGTTTGATCTCAGCATCCTGGGTGACCTTCTTCAGCTTATCCTCATAGTGACGAGTCTTCACCTCGGCGATGGCCCCTTGGTCGGCAACAGTGGTCTCGAGCTGCTTGATCCTGGCCTCTTGAAATGCGTTCGTGCTGCAAGCATCAGTGTAAAGGTGGAGCAGATGCTGGAGGCCCTGTACATCAAAATTCAGGTATAAGTCAAAATACATTAACCAGGATATCCTGTCAGGATATCCTATCAGGATATGTACGCAGGATATAGTACCAGGATAATACCTTATTGAGGAAGGATGTCATCGGCTCCAAGGAGTCAGAGAAGCTGAGTTCTTCGTAGGAGAACCCTTTCGAGCCTGGGGCACTAACTTCAGGACCTTTCCTCTTTTTTGCGGTGGAAGCACGAGTCCTCGGGTTGGCCTTGGGAGCCGGGAGTGGTTTAGAGCTGGTGGCAGCAGGAGTCTCTTTCTTGACCATGACTGGAGTGGGGTAACTGTCGAGCTCGTCAAGATCAAGGAGGATCGGAACTTTGCTGGAGTCTGCATACAGGGAGTAAAATTCTTTCCTAAATATATCAACTAAAAACATATATGGAGGATATTGTGCAGGATCATTACCAGACATGTTTGCACTGGAAAGAGGGCTTGGAGATGGTGGAGACGGATTAAAACTTCTTTCAGCCTCTGGGAGGAGTCTGATAGCGTCAATTCTCTTCTGTGAATCAGCTAGGGGAGGTGCAAGCTTCCTAAAATCAGCTGTGTACAAGACAATAAAAAGAAATTGATTAGCTCAAGATATAAAGCAGGATACAAGACAGGATCATCCTTAAACCCTAAATCCTACCCTTTCTCAACCACTTCACCGGATATTCCGTTCCACCAGGGATTGAGTCTCTTTTTACAAAGAAGAATTTGGATTGCCATTTCTCCTAATTCCTGGTGGCGCGAAGTATCAGCGGATCGCCAGAGGTAGAGTAAAACAGAAATCTACAGGAACCGTGGCATCTAAGCCGATATGCTAGGGGGAGGTCGTGAACGGAAAGGTCAGGAATGTGATTCCTCTTGATCTGATCAAGAACAGATAAGACTCGCCAGAGCATCGGCATCGTTTGGCTAAAACAGATTTTCGTGATATTGAAAAACTCAGTGATAAAGTCTGGAAAGGGAAACCGTAATCCTAATGTGAAGGGAAAGGCACTAAAGCACAACCACTCGTCGGAAACCATGTCCGACCGGATTTCCTGGTCAAACGGTCGGAATATCGTCCCCTCCGGGAAGATACCGGAGGATTTGAGAGCCGACAAGAGGGCACTGTCGAAGGTGCATATTTCTTTCTCCGAATCCTGGAGAAGATTCTGTTGGATGAATGTGGGAGCAGAGTCGCCAGAGCTGGATCTTGTCTGTCTTGCCATTTGACCGCCTGTGTTTTTGATCGGAATGAGAAAATGAAGATGAAGATCAGAGAGAAAGTGTTTACCTTTTTCCTTATCAGCAATAGTTAAAAAAAGATGAGGATGAGAAGTTATAGGGAGGTGATGAGTAACTATAGGTTAAGCGGTTACATGCTGTCACGTCAAGGTCTAATCCATTAATTGCCTCGTTATTCGTAAAAAATATAACCGTTAGTGCCAGGATACTAAACGGTAACATTTTTTGGGGACAATTGTTATGGGTGAAATTCTGAGCCCATATCCTGGGGAATATCTTAAATTATATCTTGCTTGAATGATATATGTTCATGCCCGGGATGCTGATTCAGGATATTGGTAACATCCTGAATGGTATCCTGAGGATTACTAACGGATTGTGTGCAGGAATATGAGTTTAAGCTTGCAACGTTAATGAGGACCTCTTCTCCTGAAGACTCGCTCTAAGTTGTTCAGAAAGAGACGTTGAACCCGCTTTACTTGGTCTTCAACGGCTACTAAAGAATATTCGAAGGCATCCCATACTTATAGGATACTTTGTTTTCGTTTACTAGCTATAAATAGGTGGATGAATCAGATCGAATAGGACATCACAACTACACTCACTACTCTCTCACACTTATTCTCTCGCAACTTTCACTTTCACAAAAAGCATTGTAACACTTAGCGATCTGGTCAATATCCTGACGTTTAAAGCAATAAGAAGAACAAGGCAGTTGCGATTGTCAGCTCCCGAGGTTTTGTGCCGGCGATCTAGATTGATCAAGGGCTTTCCTCGTACATCTCGTGTCACCCCCTTTACTTTTTGCTCATAGTTTGATCGTAGATACAACTCAATATCCTGAGCCGTATCCTGAAAACTGCTTTTACGATCAACTTAATCAGCATATTTTCAACACATATTTCTAGCACACTACCTCACTTAACTAATTTGATCACTAAATTGCTTCGGTAATTTTTGACCAAAACATTAACATTTCCAGTCCTTCTATAATCAAAGTTTTTGATCTTTCGCAAAATTAGTCCCTTAATTTCAATGTTTTGACTTTATTAGGGTTTATTACACGTGTCAATACATTATTGGACGTGATTTTACGAGGTGTTACAGGTTTGGATAAAATGAGTGTAAAAGAGTTGAAAGATGTTGAAGAAAAGTTTGAAAACAGTGAAAAAATGCTTAGATCTAGTCGAGTTTTATGTTAAATCGTATGGAAATCCTTTAGATCTGAACCGTTCTTGGTGAGATGAGGTCACACTTCAGTGTTCATAAGAAACCGAGGTGACGTCACTGATGTGTCTAAAATTATACACATTCCACGCATCGAACTCCTTACAATTTAATCTGCTTTGATGTGGTTTTCTCGCGATTTAGATACTTATTTGGTTAAATTATGGATTTGCAGGAATTAGTGAAGAACCTGTTTATTTCGCGAGAAAACGGTGAAAGATCGACGAAGGAAACAATACAAGGGGAATGCTAAGGGATTGAAAATGAAGATATTAGAAGATGGCATGATAGAGGGTTGAATTACGAAGACGTGGGCGAAAACGGTGCGTAAAACGGAGCTAAAACGAAGAAGATATGAAGAAATACGCGCCCGAAACAGTCAGAACTTCATCTGGACATATCCGGAGCTAGGAAATGAGTTACGGGAGCCATAATATATGCTTTTGGGGTAGCTCGACGAGAGGAATCAAAAAATGAAGTTTGTTTTAATTGAAGATGGCTTACGGACCGCAAGTAATCCCTTTACGGTCCGTAAAGGGAGCTTAAAACGGGTCCTCAAATGGCAGTTTGAGGACCTCAACATTCTGGTGATACTTACGGACCGTAAAGCCTGAGCTTACGGTCCGTAAGGGAGTGTCGGCAAACATAAATTCGTCCGTAATTGGAGCAGTTACGGACCGGTCAACATGCATGGGCTTACGGACCGTAAGCCATGTCTTTACGGTCCGTAAAGGACTGTCGGCAACCACTAAATCGTCCGTTTGCGGAGCAGTTGGCACTAGTCGTAAAACGTGGGCTTACGGACCGTAAGTCATCACTCTTACGGTCCGTAAAGGGCTACAGTAACTCAAAAATTTCACTATAAATAGCCATGCACCCCCAAGTCGAAAGTACACCATTCACAACACGAAATCTCAGTTCTAAGTTCGTAATAAGGCGAGTTTTAGCACCCGAAAGTGCCGGTGAAGTCCCTCGGAGCTCTCGAGACGTCTGGAGGCCGTCGGTTCTAATCCTAATCGACCCGGTTCGGTTAATACTCGTAATTTCCATTCCAGTAAGTATTGTTATTATGTTTTCAGTAGTTGTAATGTTTGTTGTAAGTGTGTTATTGTGTAATATGTGTAGCTAAACTTATAAACTACCTGGGTTATGATGAACTAAAAGATTGTAATGCTTGTTTGATGTAATTTCAGTTATTTTATGTTATTTAAAGAATTTTATCTTTGAAATTAATCTTGATATTGCATGTTGTTATAATTTTGATTTAATTATTTGCCGATAAATTCACCAAGTTTATAACATGAAGAAATTCCCTTTAAACTTAGAATTTAATTTAATTCGTTTATTTTCCAATTCTCGGGTTAAATATTGTGTTGAGAAATTAACCAAGTCTAATAATAATTCAAGTCAAAATAATAAAACATGCATCATTACCTCATGATTAGAAATATGATTAGGGTAAGCCAGGTTATTAGCTAATCATTGGTGGGTAATTTGGGTAATCGATAACTCGAACTCTTTTATTACATCGTGATTAAGGTTTCTTGGGATTTTAATTTTCAAAGATTTGTTCGCTTTGCGTGTTTAAAAGATCGTCTCACAACTTAGTCTCTGAGGTTCCAACGGTTGGATTCACGTAGGATTTGGTTTCGATAACTCGAGTCGGTTCGTTCTAGCATTTCACATTTTGTCTTTATCTATTGTTTAAGTAGCGTCTCTAACGGGGGATTAAGCAATTGAAAAAGATATCTAACTGTTTTTATTATCAAACTAGCATTACATGATTTTAGGAATTCTAAAACCCAGGTAGTTCTTTCATCATACGTATTTGTTACATTTTATTTTCTGTATTTGTCATACTTTATTTCAGTAATTGAAAACTTTGTTTCTTGTATAATTGTTATTTTGTATTTGTTTTTATTTTCTTTAATTCGACGCTTCTTGTCTTATTTTCCGTAAGTTTTATATTGTTAATGTTTGTTTTAATTAAATACAAATTCATTTTAAATTAATATTTTATTATTTTCTAAAAATCACAAATCAATCTTTAAACCAATTTACCTAAATATTCGATTAAGGTTACTTTCAAGATTTCTCACCATAGTGTCCATGGATTGACATCCGGTCTTGCCAACAAAACTACACCGCGACCGGTGCACTTGCCGATTATGTGTGGTTTAGTTAGCGATTCCATTTTTAAAACTTGTAAGCAATTCAATCAATGATGTAATTATATCACGCTTTCCGACGCTTAAAAACATATTTTGGAAATTATAATTACTATCAAATTCAACAAACACACTGACGCACATCAATCACTCTAAAACAGTCCAAATCAGGTGATTTCACGGTGAAAAGTAGTGATTTCAGTGGAGAAGATGATGGAGTTGTGTGCAATAAAGATGGAAGTACGATATCTAGGATGAAATACTTACGGAATCGCGTTGAATCGAGAGAAAAGTGCCTTAGAACGAGCTGGAGCGAGTTGGGTCGGATAGAGCTGTCACATCAATGAACAGTTGATGTGACAGGTGAGTATTTATAGTGTGAGAGGGTGAGAGGCGGTGGAGGGTTAAGTAGATCGGACGGACGTTCGATCGGATGGCCATCCGATCGGATGGTCATCCGGTCAGATGTCCATTCGATCGAATGGTCGTTCGATCGGTTTGCTCGCGCGGGTTAGTTTTCCAACTTTCGTTTCGTGCGCTGAGCGTTGCGTTGCGTTTAAGCGAGTTGCGAGTAAGCGATGCGATAGTGTTACACATTAGTTACACAAATAACATAACTCCTAAAATGCATAAAAAGTACATCTGCGTTTTGAGTTGCGATGAGATTGTGATGCGATTGAATGCGATTGCGTTTACGGATATCATCCCAAAACAACATATATATATATATATAGCACACCCAAGTAAAGCACATAATAACACACGCAGAACAATATCAATAACTGCGTTTCGAGTTTACGATGCGATTGTGATAGCGGTAGTAATATTGCGATAAAGTGCGTTTAAATAGTATGCATTTGTAATCAGTGATAAATGCGTTGTGAATAAGCGTTATAAAATGTGTTGTAGAACTTAGTTTAAAATGTCGTTAACATATATATCGTCTATCGAATTTGAAGAGTATAAAGCAATAAATAAGCAAGAAATGTCAGATCTGAGTGAAGACCTGACTTTGAGTTTGACTTGTACTTTGAGTTTAAAAAGTCGGGTTGTTACACTAATGCCATATCCCAAGCCTTTTATAAAATAAAATAGGCTAAGAGTATTTACCTGTGATAGCCTTTGCAATGAACATAAATATTATCCGTTAGAAGGTTAATGTCACACCCCAACCGATGGCGGAAACATCTGGATGCGAGCACTAAGCGTTCAGATTGCTCATGAGATTCCATAACACTAAAAGTTTCGATAGATATTAATCAAGATTTTATAACAATTTGTCTAAATGCATCAAGCACCCAAAATATCAAATACAATCATCCAAAATAGTTTCAAAGTTTCTAAATTTAGCTATGATGTGTTTCTAAGCAGCATCCTAGCAAGTTCTTGATTCACAACATCCTATCAGCCTGCAACATATATTAAAATAGAGTCAGTACAAAATGTACCGGTGAGTATACAAGTTTGAGTATATAGCATAGTAGATTAAAACAACTCGTATCCACAATGTAAGTAAATAAAATAGTTTCAGACGTGCTAGTGTCGCAGTCCAACCAGTGATAGCCCAAGTATCCTGATGCTTTAGTGTTTACCCAAGACTCAAGGTAAACTAGAATCCTCCTAACAATACCGCCGAGAATAATGGGGAGGAGCATCTCCTATAGCGCTACTATTGTTAAGGCTGAACTACACACTCTAGATTAAACGTCACATAGCACAAAGAATCAAGAATCAAGAATCACAAGTTTCACGTACACATAGGATAGAGTTTAGATTCAAAAGTATAAAGTTTCATAGTTTATAGAATACATGTTACATCCCAAAGTTTAAAACAAAAATGGATCGAGTATACTCACAGTGATTGCTTAACAGATTAACTGTTATTGGATCAAAGGGAGCTCTTTAGGTTTAGCCTGATTAGATTGCAACGAATAAGTTTCGAACAAAACAACGAGATTGCACAAGTGTCGGATTTGTCACTGGATCGGATGGTTGTCCGATCGGATGGCTATCCGATCGGATCGCCAGTCGACTGAGATGACAAATGTGTGGGGGAAACGGATGGCTATCCGATCGGGTGGCTATCCGATCGGATTGCCACTCGATCCAAGTCCTAAGTTTTCAAGATTCAGAGGTATGTCGTCTGATCGGATGGCAGTTCGATCAGATGGCTATCCGATCGAGTTGCCATTCGACGATCATGACCTAAAAGTTTCAAGTGTGTAAAGTTAATGGGGCGAGTGTTACCTGATCGGGTGGTTGTTCGATCGGATGGCTATCCGATCGGATTGCCACTCGATCGGGTTAACTTTGTCCCGTTCCTAAACTTTCAAAAACTCTAAGTTTCTGTTTAAACAACAACGACTTGGTACGCATTGAGACAACGGTAAACACCTCAGTGTACAGCCGATTTGAACGGATGAGAATCACCCCGGTCCGTCCAGTCGTCTGTCCGTGACGGCGCTTATGTCAGAATTCACACTCCGATCGTTTCCTCTTGCAACAATCCTTCTCCAAGCTGACTCCAAACTAACAATCAAGTCTACAGCCCGTTTAGATCCGGATCTCACCGTTTTAAGTAAAAGTTTTAAGGAAAGATGAAGATATCCATAGGTTTTAGCTTGAAAAGTTCAGATCTAGCATAGATTTAGTGTAAACGCATGAAATTCCTTAGACCTGAGCTAGATCTTGACTAGAATGACATCACACATCAGTTTGGTACAAACCGCCATGATGACATAACCTTCAAGAGCTCAAATCCTCAAGATTTCACGATGAAAGTGAGATTTCAAAGGAGAATCTCATAGAGAATGATGTGTAGATCAAATATGTACAAGAATCTAGTGTAAAACGTATCGAAATCGCCTAGAAAATGAGGAAAAGTGCAAAAGAGAGGGAGAGCGTGCGTCTGGATCGAGTGAGGCTGTCACATCAGTGAGAATGATGTGACAGCTCCTATTTATAGTGCAAGGAGGGTGAGTAAGGCGGTGTGCACGGATCGGATGGCGAGTCGATCGAGTGGCCATCCGATCGGGTTGCCACTTGGTCAATCCTATCCCTTCCACATTTCCGTCTTTGATTCGTTTTGCGAGTTAGATTAAGCGTTGTGTTACGTATTATTTGGTAGAAATATCACATAACTAGATTACATTATATACACCAAAAGTTTCCAAGTTTAATAGATTCCGTCAGTGATAAGACTCCAGTCTCTCGTTCAACCAAGAATCAAGTTTCACGAGTCTCAAGAGTCAAGCACCAATTAATTATCAAGAATCAAGAGTCAAGTATCTAGATTTAAGTGTCAAGTCTCATAGTATTAAGTATCAAGGACCAAGCATCAAGAGTCTGGCATCATAGTATTAAGAGTCAAGAATCTAGATTTAAACATCACAAGAGTCTAGTTATTAGAATCAAGTATCATGGCATAAGATTCACAAAAGTATCAATGTTACATAGATTAAGGACTAAAACTGAAAATAGGCAAGGTCCAGGGACTAAACTTGCCAAAATCCTAAAGTTTAGGGACGTAGGGCGTTACAGTTAATGGGTCATTATAAGTCATTTGACTTTGACCAGTTAACTTAATAGATACGTTTGGTTCGCTAGATTAAGCGTTGACCGGATAGAATGTGCTTTATATCCTTTCGAGTGCAAGGACTCGTGTAATATGGGTTTAATGACCAAACATTCTGATTAGAACTGATTTGAATGGTTTTGACCCGATTCGACTAGTTTATGTATTTTATTCTATTTAAACTAGTCGGACGTGCATATGCGGTGTCGAGTGGTCGAATAGGTTCATGATAAGTTCATTATGCTAAAATATATTTAATAATGTTGAAATATTAGTTTCAAAGTCAGATTATATGTCTATTTGGTTTAAAAACCATTTTTATGCCATAAGGGCATTTTCGGTATTTTAAAAGCATATTTTATATAATTAGAAGGTATAACCTTATAAGGTTATTCCTTACAATAATATGATCATATAATAACCCTTAAACATGCTCTATACTTGACCAAACGAGTCAGAATCGAAAGTCAAAGCAGAAGTCAAATTGCCTGACTTTCTACTACGAAATGAGCTCTAAACAAGAAATGACGAGTTGGACATGTTCAATCATATCCTAATATGTTATATGAACTTTTATAATGTCAAGATTTATGGTTTTGATACTTAAAAGGTCATTTAGCGTAATTTGCAAAAATCTGCGTTTTGACTTTTATTTTATATAAATTTGACTCGCCATTTCACCTACTTAACGTGATCTTCAGAGGGTGTGATCACAAGGGATTAATACATTCATTATTACGATCACGTTGCAAATTTCGATGTGAACTTTGACTTGACCGAAATTGTCAGAACCGAAAATCGAAGCAAAATTCAGTTTGCTTAACTTTCGGCTAATAACTAGCCTAAGAATGAAAAGATACTGAGATAGAACACTTACAAGTGTTCAAGGGAAGTTTATAACTTCAGAGAGGAGGCCTCTATAGATCAGAAGCTACTCCAAGAGATGAGAGAGAGTGAAAAGTGAAGGTGCAAGTTGGAATGGCTCAAGGATGGAGTTATTTATACTTGAGCTCAAGCTTCCAAATTATTCCAAGTGCGTCCAGGAGTGATTAAGGATGGATTTGTGGAAGGAAACACGTCATAAAGAGACTAGAAGGGGGCACAAAACGAGCAAAGGTGGCACGCTTAAAATTTGAAACAAACAACAAAGAATCAAAACGTTAAAAATAGATTCGGGACTCAATCCCATAGAGACTCCTCCATCGACCAATTTTCATGTTGATTTGTATATAGAGTATCTTAGTAAGTGTAAAAAAGTTGATGAAAAATATATTTTATACCGCTATGTTGAAGCCAACTGTAACACCCTAGTTATTAATTTGAAGGTTATCTTATAAATATCGATAACAACCATGTAATTACTATTAAGTATTCTTAGAAAATACGAGTAATTTAAAATTTTTACAAAAGTTATCCGAATAGTTTAATGTGAACAACTTCGCCATTTAAAAGTGGCGATATAATCATGTGCGGAAGCTTGTGTTTTGAGCGTGTTCGGTTCCTCTTCGAGCTTGATCTTCATCCGGGCACTCTTGGCAATCACCTATAATCAAAACCAACTTAAAAGTTAGTTTTGATAGTCAAATATGAAGTTCAAACAAGTACAGGGGTTAAAAATGACAAAAATAGCATTTTTCCGAGTTAGGTGGCGTCAACGACTCCACTTCTCGCGTCAACCAGAGGAAACTGGCGTCAACAGAAAAACATGTTTTCCAAGCGGCGTCGACGACTTCACTTCCCGCGTCATCGACGCCTAGCCCATTATGCAGTTTTCTGCAGTTCCGTTTCGTCGTTCGTACGCACTAAAACGCGCGTAACTTTTGAACCGTTTACCCGTTTAACCTCCCGTTTCTTCCTACGTGTTTGTAATTTGATTCTCCATCATATGGAGTTAAAATCTAACATCCGGTTTAACAAAATTTCAGACTTTTAAGTCTTCGGCTTATCGCCCTATTTCCAAATTTTGACCCGTTTGTGCATTTTATCAAACGAACATATTTGTTTGATTCCTACATCACCTACACTTCTTCAAATTAATGTTACCTACTATATTAGGTTCTAATCATAGGTTTATTACACCATTTAAACCCGTTTATGCTCGTATGCTTATTTTGACCCGTTAAGGGTATTTAAGCACTTTAAAGCTTGAAATCGCTTTCATTCCTTTCTAGCATCTTATTCCTACATTTCTTATCAAATAATATTCAACTACAACTCTTTGTGTGTTGGATTTCAATGTGTATGTCTATATGTTCCGAGTTTTACCCTTCGGATTGTTATTTTACGGTAAGACTCAAATAGAGCTATTTGGCTAACGTATTACATCCATCAACATCTACACTTATTCTAAGCTTTTGTTTAATCATAAGACTCGTTTCCAAACAACCTCTAAGGGTTGTTTGTTCGATTTAGCCTACAAGGGCGTTTTGGTCGATTTTGGTCCTTCTTTTACAATGAAGGACTCTCACCAATTATTCGACCAAGATATCACTTTTAACTACAACATAAATATGCGTACCTGGCTCGGATCAACAAATAGACCCGATTTATACCTCGCTTTTATTATCACATTTTCTAAGGCGACGGAAGTATCCGAATCGCTAATCGGTCCTGTTAGCATAAAACTTGGCAACCATATTAGTCGATATTGTCAAATGGTGTTATCACACCATTTGACCCGTTTGGCCTATAAGACTAGGCATTTTCATAAGTAGCAAAACATGGTTATTAATTGCCAATTTGTTCATTCGACCCATTTCGGATTTTTGCTACTAGACCCCTTTTTCTCTTAAACTCCTTTCTTATGTTTTTACCCATTCGGCTTACGCCACAGGTGTCCCTTTTGAACTCTAATTTACTTTAGCCAATACTTGACTAAATTTCCATTTTTACTCATTTTCTCGTTATTAGTTGCATTTAAAATAATCTTAACGAAAACTTCTTAGTTATTAGTCATCACATGACTAAATTACCGTTTCGCCTCTTTTCACCATAATACATGGTTTTTATCATTTTTGTTTGTTCCGACTCATGTTAATAACGTCGGAACCCTTGATTCGGGTATTACACTAATCGCATTGGTAATTTACAAAATAATGCATATTCTACAAAAAGGATGTAAGCGTCGCTTACCTTGCATCCAGTTATGCTCTTTTTCCTTCATTCTTGATTTGTTTGACCCGCTTTGTTCCCAAGCTTTCACCTAGCTTGTTAATCGTCAAACTATCATTGCAAATTGTAAGATGGTTAGATTAGTCATAATTATTCACGACTATTCCATCTCACTTATTTCGTACGTCGAAACTACTATTCGACTTCATGATTAGTTAACTTAGCTTATTAAAGTTAACCACTTTAAATCACAAGGTTCACAACATTAAGTCTAAATCAACATTATATTTAGAACCCTTTTCACTTCATATTACGCGTAATCGCCATATCATTCAAATGCGCGTTTTCGCTCTAATTTCAACACTTTAGTTTTCACTTAGGCATTTTAACAAACACCTAATGTGCATACATTTTTACACATTTACAACTAGTTCATAACTAGTTATTTTTACCAAGATTAACATCAAAATTCACCACTATCATGTATGATCAAATACTCAAACTTGCAAATTGTTCAAGTATCTTGCATCTACTATCACTTATGATGATTTCTAACACAACTATATTATCATCTTTTCTACATAATCAAAACTCACTTGACACATGAGTGTATGATTATGAATTCACAATCATGAACATCAATTTAACAAGTAAATGACTAGGGTTTACTCCTAGACATAGTTTCATCCCTAATTTCATCCAAACAACGAACATGCAAGCTCAGATTCGAATCTCACAAGTTCATCTAAAATTCAAGATGGAACTAAACAATGAAATTTGGCATACCTTATGATCCCTTCATCGAGGTGATCACGAATTCATGCTTGGATTTCGATTTGGGTTGGATTTACCCCTTCAATTTGCTGATTTTATGGATGTTAGGGTTTGAGCTTGAGAGCTCTTCTTGGCCCCTGTGTTTTGTACGACCAGAACACACACAAAGGTGTGTGTTTTGGTGTTTTAGATTTTAATTAATAAAAACCTATTTCTCACTTTAACCATTTTAGTCCCTCAACTTTACACGGGTTTATAAAGGTTACTACATCAAGTTCCGCATTATTTTTAAAACACTAGACTAACTAGGTTGATATTCCTCGTTATTTAGTGGGTTCCGGGAGTTATAACCCAGTTTATTTTGAGTCCCGTTAATTCAGGCTCTCATAGACTTAATTCCTTAAAACTTTGATTCGTTCATATATAATAGTAGGATTTCTTATTTAAATCCAAATATTTACCGGGTTAATTTTTACCACTAACGGTATTTTCCCCGTCTTTAGTATTAACGAGGTTTAATTACCAAACCTGTTTTCGGGGTGTTACACCAACGGGCTAGGTTAAAGCCTACGAGCTATGTGAGCACAAAATTATCATCGTAAATATTCTCACCCACTATTTTATAGATATAACATAATTGATTTCACAAAAAAAAATATTACAATGTCATTTGATGGTACACATATCCCTGCTAATGTTTGTGGTTTACCTTCGATACATGAACGAGTTTCCAAGAGATGACATAACTCAATAAGCATGAAAGCTTACTAGAACCACACAGTATAGAACACTGTAAAGGTTGTGTATTATTGATTAATTAGGTACCTATACAAGTATACTATTGAACATTATAAAAACAAAGTTATATCCAACAAAGTCTTCTAAATATGTGCAAACATTAAGAAATAACCACATACACAATAAATCCTAACTCGTATTATTGATCTAATGTTTACTACGTGATCCAAATATGAAAACAAGAACATGTAGGTCTCATTCGAGTAACGACCGTATCGGGTCTGAGCAAATTCAAAAAATTGCCAAATGACAAATCAATTAAGTGTGTACACACTGAACTAAAATGGATATGACATTACTTCAAGAAAATTGATATTCATGATATTTATTTAATTTGCTCAAATAATTTATAAAACCCTAAAGGTTTATAAATTGGTTTATATAAAACATTTTAGTCAAATAAAATTTGGGAGAATGTTACATAATAAGAGTGCTTCCAAATCCAAAATTTGGGAGAATATTACATAAGACTACCACTTGCAAATCAAATACAAGCAACCAATGAATGATTTAGAGTTCAGACTAATGGGGTGTTGACTTATTTAAAGAAGGTAAGAATAATGTAAGATACAAATATAAAACTACTATGTGTAAAAATGATTCTCATACTAAGAACTGTGGGGTTTCCATGGTGATCAGTTAAAAATTTATTTATTAAAAACCCGATTCAATAAATAATAGTCATTTAATTAAGCGAGTTAATCAATAAAACGCAGCGGAAAAATAAACAAGTGATCAACAAAAACGAAACCCGACAGGATCCGGTTACATGCAAATACGAACACAGAGAAAAGGATATCTAACTACTTATGAGAAAGATATACCTCGGTTAATAACTAACCGGTTGAGATACCGAGGTTCAACAAACACGTGCTAGTTACACGAACTATCGAAAACGCGAGTATAAGCCGGGTAGCGGCGGTGGTGACCGGCGGTACAGGCGGCGGCACCCGGTGGTGGTGGTTGTTGTGGGTGTAGAGAGTTTTTTAGCAAGTTCTTCCAACCCGAAAATGCAAGACCCAACATCCGTTTAAATATGATATGGAGATCCTTGCATGTATGCCAAGTGGCGGACATGCACATGCATGTGCGACAAGTGGCGAAGGGGCTATGCATGCGCGGCAAGTGGCGATGCAAGTGTGCATGCGAGACAAGTGGCGATGCAAGTGTGCATGCGCGATAAGTGGCGTAGCATGGGTGCTTGTGCGACAAATGGTGAGATGAGTATACCCTTCTAACCCGGTCCATGTACCCGTCTCTCAGTTAATACCCGCAACAAGTTTGTTAATTAAGATAAACAATTATATTATTAATAACGATTATTAATAATATAAACCCGCTCATGATCATAAATATAATTATGATCCGTTTCGCATATCGTTCGCAATTACCAGTTAAACCAGTTAAGTAGATTTTAGTTCGTTGCCCACGGTGTAACTCTTATTGGTCATAACTCGGTCGACCACGTTAATTAATCGGACGGGTCCATTTTTCCAACAGTCTCCCACTTGGACGGTTTTCGATTAAGTTCTTTAACGCTGACAGCCAGAGGCGCTCTAGCTACATGGCTGCCCCCAACAAGTTATGACGCTTTAAAGTCGTTAACCAAAACATCTTGGAACATCATGTTGCTAGATAACGAGTTTATGGTAATCGTTGTCATCTATCCTTTCTGTATATGACATCAATTGAACAATGAGACATGGATAAGATTCAATCTCACATGGCATTCAATCATTATCGTTCTCGTTCAATAATCAAAGTGGTCCAATCAAACACACAGTAAGTTTGGGTAAGGCTTTACACTGCACCAGTTTGAATCAACGAGGGCACCCCGATGTCTAACTGTTACATTTAATGGAAGAGTATAGAATACCATCTTGACTACATACAACTCCCACAGAACTTCAGAACTACTCCCAACCAATGCCTTTATGACTGGCAGTTACGTGACAGTGGTTGACACTGATCAAAGAATAGTCTTTAGTAAACGAAAGTTCTAGAATATATCTCTGGCCAGAGGATACTAAGTGAGCATACCTAAATCAAAGCATCTTATAACTAAGATCCATGAAGATGATTTGATGCGAGTTATATCCAACGTCATTCATAATGAGGTCTGTGAGTTTGGAAGTCAACTCCTTGAGTCCAAATACATAATAGTCTTAATTCAGAGTCGTTCCCACGAGTCTGACCAACTACGAATAATTTAGAATACAAGATTCAAGGATTAAATGTATTAAAATCGAACAAAGTTGTAAGATTCAAAGTTTGCATTTAACCAGTAAATCAAAAGTGAATTCAGAAGGTACAACTGTTTGAATGTCAGTACATCCATATACTAAATCAAAACAAATGGCAAGCTAATGATGGAGAGGGTGAAAATCGAGCCTTAATGTGTGCTATCTTATGTGTTTTGTGCGTTTTAGGTGATTATACGCTTCGAATGGGATAACTACGAGAAATTGTGAAGTTAGAGTGCTCGGTGAGGAAACGGAACACCAAAGGATGAAAATGAAGGTGCATTACGTTGATCGGGACTTGTTTATAGTCGGAAGATACATTGGAAGCATGAGGAACGCAAAAGAATAAAGTCCAGGGGCCTTGTAGTTATTTAATGAAAGTTAACATGTTTGGAGAAAAAGGGCTTGCCATACTCGACGTAAGCTACGGCTTGGGAAGCGTAGCTTACTGTTTGGCAGGCTATTGAAAAAAAATCACAGAATTCTTGATCCGTAACCAACGGCCTGATGCCGTAGGCTACGGCTAGGACCCAAAAGTTCCATACATTGAGGTTTTAAAGGGGGATTTGTTGAAAACCTAATTATCATTCGACCACCATACGGCTTTGGGAGTTGAAGGACACATCTTTGGAGCTTTACTTCACCATTCTCATCATGCTTTCTACCGAATTAACATTCTTGAAGATGCAATTAACCGTTATTTAAGCTTTCGAAGTGCGATTCACCATGATGAGCGGCTAGACCACCCGTGATCATCTCCGGGGATAGGGTTTGTGTTAGGAAGCTGGTTAACTTGTGTTTACATACTTTTGATTGAGATTTGTCTAATCATTTGGTTAGTCTATCTTTATGTTTACTTGATTTTGATTAACGATTGTTGGATTATGGTATATATAATTGTTCATCAGTTATTTGGTTTTCTTATCAGCAATTGGGATTAAATTCTAAGTTTTCATTGTTCTTTAACATTTAACCATTGAATTTGATTGTGTGTATGAAGTCTAGGATTGGTAATTAACTAGATTACTATTCAGTTGAATCAACCTTTCGGTTTCGATTGTGGATCATTGCAATCAAATATATTATCCGTTAGTTATTTATAAAAACAAGTAGGTTAACAAATCATGTCTATGTTATTTCCACTTGGTAGTAATTAGGTTATCCGACTTTCTTCACAACCTGAAAACCCGGAGATTGGTCTCTTTTCTCAAATTTTTTTACAACTGCAATAATTAAATTCGTTTTCACAACAATTCCCTCAGTTAGAAAAAAAATCAAATAATTTAGAATTAGATAACCACTAAAAGCAACGAACTTTAACACTAAAAGCAGGCAAATGAGAAGATGGTGTATGCGTTGGATCAACGTGGCATGGTTGTTGTCCTTGTTGTCTGGTATGTCATCACCGGTTAATGGTGTTCATGGGGCAGTGGTTCGCGCACGGTGATTGGTGACACGTCACTGTCCTTTTGTACTTCTTGTCTCATGCACGATTGTTCATCGTGAGGCTCTACTGGGCACAACCCGGCGTGCCCGTATTGGTTACATGCTCTGACATTTGTACTGGTCGTACTATGCCTTACTGGCATGCTCAGACTCGCGCTGCGCCCTAGGCTTACGCTAATCTCTTGAAAAATGACTAAGTGTCACATACGTTTTACTTGCGTATGGTCTTCTGCGCGCGACCCATGCTTGTAGCTACATGTGTTAGCGCAGGAATTGAGACCATATCCCTTCAATATTATACACACTCAAATAGAAAAACCATTGATATCAGAATTCAAAACACACAATTTAAAATATTCATGAGGGAATCAACAAAATAACAACCAAGTTCATGCGTAATTGAAGAAAACCTACTTATGATTCAAATTTATCAGATGACCAAATCGAGTACAACGGCGAAGGGAATCCGAAAACAATACCGAAAATCAAGAATTCGAAAAAAACACTAAACCGTGCAGAAAGTCATAGGAGATACTAACATAACATGGAAAGACTACTAGAGAGGAACGACCTTCTCTATGCTCCCTCTTCTCTCGATCTCTTTCTCTCTCTAGATTGGTGGTGGTGGTGTTTGGGGAAGGGAGTGGCTCCGACAAGCAGGACACATCGGAAAACTAGTTGTGGTGGGGAATGGAGCCGTAGGTGGGGTGGTGGTTACAGTAGATCCGACTAGAGAGGAGAAAGGGGCATGGAGAGAGAGATATATAGTTTAGAGAGAGAGAGAGAGAGAGAGAGGGGACATTGATTAATTAAAGAGTCAAACCTATTTTTACACAAATAATCTTTAAGATCGTAAAAAGACGAATCTACCCTCATGTGCAAAGCATATGTCATACTTAACTGAAAACTTTAATTAGGTTAGGGCCAAAGGACGTATGGTGTAATGAATTTTACAAATAAAGTACTATTGAAAGACATCCACTGCAATCCGATACAAATATAAAGGACGAAAATTGTAATTTACCATAGTTACAAATTAAATCTAAACATAATAAAACCATAAAATGTTGTCGTTACAATAAATCTTGATTAATATCAGTGGCGAAGCTTGAGATTTCCGGCTGGAGGGTCGAAAACGTATATACCTAAAAAATTCTATAAACCGGGGGTCGAAAACGTACATATAAGTGGCGACACTTGAGAGTTCCAGATAGGGGTGCAAACGAGCCGACTCGAGCTCGAGCTCGTTTAACATATGAAAGCTCGAGCTCGAGCTCGGCTCGATTCGAGCTTTATTTCTAAAGCTCGAGCTCGGCTCGAAGGTAACTTTTTCAAGCTCGAGCTCGGCTCGGGCTCGACTCGTTTAGTATTTATTAATTAATTTATATTAATTATAATTAGTATTATACATATAATTAAGTTATTTTTTTATATTTATATAAATGGTAATTATTATTATATAAATATATGTTTAATATATTAATAAAAAATATATAAACAGAAAGCTCGTTTAGGCTCGCGAGCCGGCTCGAGCTCGATAAGCGAAGCTCGGGCTCGGGCTCGTTTACTAAACGAGCTTATTTTTTAGGCTTGGGCTCGAGCTCGAGCTCGTTTAAGCTCGGCTCGTTCGAGCTTTTTTTCGAGTCGAGCTCGAGTAGCTCGCGAGTAGCTCGGCTCGTTTGCACCCCTAGTTCCAGACTTGATGTACGAGCATAAAAAACACCTACTCTTTTGTATCATATGACATGCATATGGTATTTAACTCTTACTATTAATTAAGAAGCATGGCTCGACTATTAAGTTTGCCAGGTTGTAATGGTGTATGCAATCCACCACTTTCCTTGCCCCAAAAGGCACAATTACGAGCATAAAAAAACACCTACTCTTTTGAGTAACATAAACGTATAATAAACTTTTTAAATTTTATAAACATAAACATATAATAATTAATTAAATTAAACTAAATTCAATTAAATATTAATTATCGCTTCTGTTACAAACAAAAACAAGTCAAACAAACCCATTATGATTTTAAAAAGCGAATTAACAACTTATCACCAAAAACAAAAAACAGACCCTTCTATTCTTTTTTTCTTTAATATATAAAATAAAATCCCCGTACAGTCTTTTCCTTTTCAGCACGCGCCTACAAACGCGCGTAGACCAGACACTCATTATGTACTCTGCTAGTCCTGGAGCGTGTAATAATAATCGACCCCACTTCACTCGCAGACCCCCCACTCCCACCCCGTTTCCATCTCCCCTGTTTCCTCTCCCTCAGCTGAATACTGTCATTAGTTCTTCTTCCTCTTTCTCTCTCACACACACTAAACACACTTTTTCTTCAATTTTCCACAAGATCTACAACCGTTTTCTCTCTCTAGATCTCCTTTTTCTCTCTCTACCTCACTCACTTTCCGTTTCAGTTTCAGTATCTACAACTATTTTGCTTATGGATCTGCATTGCGGTGAATGAGCTAGGTTTTCAGTTGATTTTGCTCGAGAAGTGTTGTGAGTGATGGTGTGCTTACGTGGCGCTCAACGATTGGACGGAGGTGTGTGTCGGTGGAGTTTAGTTCGCGTGCGAAACCCTAGCTTCCAGTTCAGTGTTGTGGAGTTGATTCGAGCTTTGCTGGTTTGACGATGGTGTTTATGTGTGAGATTATTGTTACAAGATGTTGAAGTTCCTAATGCTTGTGTTTGTGCTTCATTTCGTTACTCTCGGTTCCGCTACTGTTTGTTACGGTAATGTTTACAGTTTATGCGTTTTGTTTTTCTTGTTTTGCAAGTTATTTAGGGCATTGTTGTTTGATTCGCTAGTAGATGAATTGTAGTGAAGGAAAATTGCTGAATGTTAGTTTAAATTATGTGTAGAGAGTTATGATTTGGTTGTAATTTTGGGCGTGCTGAGTGCTGAGCGTTGATTGGTTTATATTTATAGAGAAAATATCGGATTACTTGTTTTGTGTGTTCTTATTGTATGTTTTGAGAGTGCCTGCTTAATGTGGAAGTTATATATTCTGTTGCTTAAGAATAAGAATATGCTAAGATTTGATGCTGAACTCAACTCCGTTAAAATGTGAAATTGGTATCGGTTGTATGAGTAGTTTACGAAAATTTTTGTTGTAGTCTTGATACTTGACTTTTTATGAAGGTTACTCTAATTAGTTAGGTATTTATTCTATTAATTTGGAATTTAGTATAAGTTGTGAATTGAGAGGTAGTTGATTTGACTTTTGAAGTCAAAGGGCATGGAATAGTGACATGGCTGACTGAGTATAGTGTATTAGCATGGGTATGTCCATGTGATATTTTTGTATTGAAGTTGTGTATATTCTTGGAGAGTTGGATGACTAAAAGAAGTTAAGAGTTTGATTTGCAAGAGTGTCTTTTTCCGTGTACTGGATTTAGACTTGAAAAAGTTGATTTTCATTTGGGATAATGACAAAGTTACTTTAAGAATGTTTAATTTTCAATGTCCCCTTAAAGTGGTGCTATCCGTGCTGGCAAGTTCATGCGCATTGCTTGTTAACATCTACCTTTCTACATAGCAATATCCACAATCCAGTGAGTAAGCTAATTTGGTTTGTTTAATTGTCAATGCTATGTTAGTATGCATTTTACTTAAAAAGCACACCATATATATGTAATAGCGTATGTATGTGTGCGGTATTGCTTGTTTATTGTATGCACAAGTTTTCATTCATCCTCAGTCTCTACACGCTTTCGTGATGTTATTCTTTTGTAGAAGTTGTCTATTGCGGATTCTTCTTAATTTACTTGATTACTTGCCTTAACAAACGAAGAACAATCTCTATGAAAGATGAAATAAATATTTCTTGGAATGTTCAATGGCTATTTACTTCCTTTTCAGGCATTCCTTTCCTGAACATCAATCTGTCTCCTTCCCTGCTGCCAAGCCAACCTATGTTTGTGAAGAAAAATGGGTTTGAACATCTCAAAGGTAAGAATTTCATAAATACCATATTCAAAGATAGACATTTATGACTGGAATAGTAAAATTGTTATAGCTTGTATCATTTCGTGAATTACATCTTGTTTCAATTTGCTTAATAACTAGAATTAAACACCCCCCGCGTTGCGGCGGGGGCCTAAAACTATGCCAAATAACATCAATGCCACACCGCTGGTAGCGACCACCAACACTGAAGTTGCGGCGTGTTAATGCGAAAATATAAGACCGAAACATATAACATGAAAAAAATAACTATGTCGATTTAGGACACGCGTTGCGAAGAACTTGTTACATGGAAAAAAATAGACGTAAAAATGTTGAACCACACACGCACGTTGCGCCGTGTTAACTCGCAAAATAACGTAGAAAATAATAACTAAGTCAATGTAGGATCCGCCCGTTGCAGTGAACTTGCCAAAGGGGGAAAATAGACACATTGCGACATACCTGTCAAATGTGAAAAAATAGACGAAAAACGTTGAACCACACACGCACGTTGGGACGTATTAGCTCGCAAAATTTAGAACGAAACGTAAAATGAAAAACTTGCGAAAGATAAAAAGTATGGGGACCAAAGTTGTAAATAAAAAAGTTTTGGGTTAAATTACAAAAGATGAAAAGTTTTGGGTTAAAACTAAACAAATTAAAAGTGTTAAAATACAAATGATTAAAACTTTTGAGTTAAAAATGAAAAATCACATTTTTTTTTGGAAAACCCCCAATGCTTGGGGTACAACACATAATGCAACAATTTGTTGCAAATTTATATTATGGAAATTGAGCTGTTTCATGCCTAATCACCACTTATTGCAAAGTACACGTGATGCAATATAAATTGCGAATAACCTTAGAATGAATGAAGTGAAGTTTTCATTTGTTAATAATAATTATTAAGATACAGTTTGTATGATTATGTTTCGGGTATTTATTTTCTTTCCCTAATGAATCAAACGTCAGGTTTGCTAATCTAAATCAGTTTTTGTTGGTGTCCATACTTTACACATACCATTAATCATCTACGTATGTTTTTTTAATTAAACAACATGCGCCTCTTGTTGAGCAAGATACTCTTACTCAACCTTTGCACATTAGGTTGCATATATTGCTTATTTCAGTTTCATTTTTTAGGTCTGTTGCATTTTGTGTTGAGAAAATTTTTTCCGTCAGGCATCGAGGTGCCTTAATAAATGAATTTGGTGTTTACATATACGGTGCTGAAACAATTTTCATTTTTTTCTTTATATTTTCAGTGAGGTTGATGTCAATGAGTTCATCAGTCGTTCCAACTAAAACATCATATGCACTTCCACCTCAGCCCTTTATGAGGCCGTCATCTGTACCTGCTCCTTCTCCAACAATTCAAGGTACTTGCAGATGGCATGTTTATTATGATTTTTTTAAAATTATATGCTTACTAAAATTTCTTTTGAAATTTAGGTCCTGTTGCGGGTCCCACTTATCACAAGCGACATCGCCATCATTTTCATCGTGGGAAGATCACTCATGTGATTCCTCCATCCCCATCGCCTCACCCTGGTATACAAGTCTAGTTATTTATCAGTATAAAGATGCTGCATATATATGTGTGTGTGTGTGTGTTTTATCCTCTTGTTTGTTAGAACACCGTGGTTGACTATATGTTAATAGAAATGAGATTCATCATCACAAGTCTCATGAATCATGTTAACTCATTCTAAGTTTTCCTAAAATAAATCTGTATAACATGTATAAGTCTAAAATGAACTAGTAAGCGGTCTTGTGATTAATAAATCAATATGCTTGTACCATTCCAGAAATGTTGTCTTATTTTATTAGACACTAGTTATGACTTAATCAAATACCAACAAGAAACCTTACTATTCATGTGCGTACTAATACATTCACACTTAATTCCACAAGCGGAAACTGTTTATATAACAAATGTTGACCAATAATGTCGATGGCTAGATGGTAAGTGTGCATGTATATTTATGGTTAGGTTTGTTACTTCTTTTAGATGGCAGCAATTGGGACCAGAAAGGTAATACCAGCAATTCCATATTGAAGCTAAAACATGTAGTAAGCATTTAGCTTGAAATAAAAGTATAAAAGGAATGTTTCAATAGAGCAATATTACGACTAATGGGTGTTATTAATCTCACTATTGGGCTTTGACCAACAATACTTACATGCTCTATGTATATTTTCTGACATTCTTTACCCATTTTTCATATATCTTCCTTAACTATAATCTCTGACAGGTTGTGACCAAACCTGTACGGACCCACTAGCTTCAACTCCCATTGGTTCACCTTGCGGTTGTGTTTTTCCTATGAAAGTCAGACTACTTTTGCAAGTATCTGTCTACGCTGTATTTCCCGTTGTTAACGAGTTAGAAATCGAGATTGCCCAAGGCACATATTTGACGCAAAGTCAAGTGGTTATAACAGGTGCCAGTGCTGATAGTCAAGATCAGGATAAAACAGCAGTTGATATTAATTTGGTTCCACTTGGAGAGAAATTCGATAATACAACTGCTTTACTCACTTATGATAGATTCTGGCGGAAAAAACTTGCATTAAACCGAACCCTTTTCGGAGATTATGAGGTGGTATATATTACTTATCCAGGTAAGGCCACAACTTTTTAACAATTTTTTTATATGAGTAAAATGCCATTTTCGTCCCAAAGGTTTGGCCAGTTTTGCGACCTTCGTCCCAAAGTTTGTTTTTCTGCATCTGGATCCAAAAGGTTAAAATCTTGCCATTTTCATCCGGCTCGTTAACTCCATTCATTTTTCTCTGTTAAGTCAGGGGTATTTCTGTCTTTTTTGTTAACTTAAAGAGCCTTCGGTCTTGTTAACTTAAAGACCGAAGTGCTCTTTAAGTTAACAAAAAAGACAGAAATACCCCTGACTTAACAGAGAAAAATGAATGGAGTTAACGAGCCGGATGAAAATGGCAAGATTTCAAACCTTTTGGATCCAGATAAAAAGACAGAAATACCCCTGACTTAACAGAGAAAAATGAATGGAGTTAACGAGCCGGATGAAAATGGCAAGATTTCAAACCTTTTGGATCCAGATGCGAAAAGCCAAACCTTTGGTCGAAAGTCGCAAAACTGGCCAAACCTCAGGGACGAAAATGGCATTTTACTCTTTTTATTTATTTTTTAAATATACGGTTCTAATTACGTAAAGTTAATTTCAGGACTTCCCTCTTCACCACCATATGGAGATCTCCCCGGAAACGGACCAAATGGAAGTCCTGGAAATCAACAAAATCCGATCACCGCAACTTTCGTCGGAAAAAGTCAGAAAATGAACCCTAGAACCATTTTTGTGATTGTTTTGTCTGCAGTTGTACTTTTGGTTGTTTGCTGTGCGGCTATATCTGTTTTTATCAAGTACAGAAAGTTAGGTAGATCATCAACCGCAGTCGGCCCTGTTTTTACAACACCAACCAGCAAGAGACGCGGTAAGTCTTGTAAATCTGTTAGATTTCAAAATCATTTTGACTTTTACAGTTTGATTTCCAGTAAACCTGATTTTGTGCTTTCTGTTAACATTAAAAACTATTATGAATATGAATATATGATTACGTTATTTTATGGGGGAAGTGAATATAAAGAGGATTCCTCTTTGCTGCTCTTGTTTAATTTAGCGGTTCAAACTGCGTGTGACAGTTTCGATACATTTTTTGGTTAATGGGTTGATTTTGGTTTTTTTAATGGGCCAAATTTAAATATTAGCTAAACTAAAGATATATGAAACATTCCGGAAGTTGCTAAATTGTAGTAAAATTCATATAACCACCTAAATTTATTTTGTTCAAATAGCTAGATTAGTATTGTAATAATGTAAAAAAGCCATTTTCGTCCCTGAGGTTTGGCCATCTTTAAGTTAACAAAAAAGACGGAAATACCCTTGACTTAATGGAGAAAAATGTATGGAGTTAACGAGGCTGATGAAAATGACAAGATTTCAAACCTTTTGGATCTAGATGCGGAAAAACAAACCTTTGGATGAATTGATGAAAGTCGCAAAACTGGCCAAACCGCAGGGACGAAAATGGCATTTTCATCTTTTTGTAATGACAATTAACGCATTAAATTTCTGTAATACTCAAAAGGAAAAGACAAAAAGTGTTTTGACCCATCTATTTGTAATGATAATTAACGAACTAATTTCTGTAATACTCCAAAGGAAAAGACAAAAAGTGTTTTGACCCATCTATAAAGTTACCTCTTTTTACTCGTGCTCGTGACTTGATGATTTTGTCATATTTATGTCAAATTGTTGTTTTTCAATTTCTTTGTCCATTAATTTGTATGAACATCACCTTTTTATAACCTTTTTAGCAGGCTTTGGAGCGATGTTATCAAGTGATCCATCAAACTCAACGTTATCTGTTTTCTCTGCAATGCCAACGTCCCTCCTGTCAGTGAAAACGTTCACATTAGCTGAGCTGGACAAGGCTACTGAAAAGTTCAGTTCAAGAAAAATATTGGGTGAAGGGGGGTTCGGGTGTGTATATCATGGGATAATTGAAGATGGAAGTGAAGTTGCTGTGAAATTGCTTAATAGAGATAATAATCAAAACGGAGATCGTGAGTTCATCGCAGAAGTCGAGATGCTAAGCCGGTTACACCATCGTAACCTTGTTAAACTCATCGGTATCTGCATTGAAGGAAGGACACGGTGCTTGGTTTATGAGCTTGTTCCAAATGGCAGCGTCGAGTCTCATTTGCATGGTATGACAATTCTCCAAAACAGTTTATTTATCTTGTATTTTATCTCAAATGGATCAAATAATATTATTGGTAGTTAAACGGGAAATGGGTGAGTTTGGTTGAAAATAGGATAAAGTATGATTTTAATGCAAGTAATTATCTAAATTGGTTTATTCAAGTAATCAAATTATTGTAATTGTTTTGTTATTGTAATCATAATTCATGTATTAATTATTTGTATATATTTAAAAAAAGTCAATAAAGTGTTTGTGGGTCGACACAACCAGACCCAGCCCCCTTGACCTTTTTCAACACTGACCCATATTTTGACCAGTTAGGCTGTCACCCAATCATATCACCTTGTATTATATCACAAGTTGTATATCTCTATATGTTATTCTCAAACCCCTTGACCTTTTTCAACATTGACCCATTTGACTGGATAGGCTGTCACCCAATTGTATCACCTTGTATATATCTATATTTTATTCTCAGAACTTCAAAATTTCATATTCACATGGGATCTAGTGAAATACACAGGCAACCAAATTCTCCACCTAATTCTTATTTTACAAGTTTCTTGGATACATTATAGAGTAAACTTCCATTTTGCTCCCTGTAGTTTGGTCATTTTAACGGTTTAGCCCCAATCCTTTAAAAATAGCCATTTTACTCCCTGATCTATGAAGTCCATCACGATTTCACTCCCCGCCCCAAACAACATCCATTTTAAACGTTAAAAATTGTCACGTGCATAACACATGATGGACAATTATGACCATAACTAGACCAAAACCTAGACTGAAACATGACAGTTTTTAACGTTTAAAATGGATGCCGTTTGGGGCGGGGTGTGAAATCGTGATGGGCTTCATAGATCGAGGAGTAAAATGACTATTTTTAAAGGATTGGGGCAAAACCGTTAAAACGACCAAACCACAGGGAGCAAAATGAAAGTTTACTCTACAATATATATATATATATATATATATATGTGTGTGTGTGTGTGTGTGTGTGTGTGTGTCCATAACTCCATATGTATCTGATAAGGGACTGCAAAGTAGAGGTGACAAACTTGGCTGGTTGGGTGGGTTGAGTGATGATTAAAAGCAGGTAATTTTTTTGGTGCGGGTCAAAACGGGTTGGGTTGACCCAATACCCCCATTATTTTACTAATAATATGATTTTTTGAATAAAAGTTTAGGCGGTTTAATGCATTAAAATGTACAAGTGCAACAAAAGAACTCTCTCCCTCCAACATAATCAAATTACTGTAACACCCTTCTATGATTAAGAAACTTTTGCAACTATAATTTAAAGATCAATGTGTGGACATGCTAGGTGTGGATAAGCAAAAAGGACCACTTGACTGGGATGCACGATTAAAGATTGCGCTTGGGGCAGCAAGAGGATTGGCTTATCTTCATGAAGATTCAAATCCCCGTGTAATTCATCGTGATTTTAAGGCCAGTAATGTTCTGCTAGAAGACGATTTTACCCCTAAGGTATCAGATTTCGGGTTGGCAAGAGAAGCTACAGAAGGAAGTAGTCATATTTCTACGCGTGTCATGGGAACTTTCGGGTATGTAAATGAACCGAACAAACACGAACATAGGCATGCTGTTCGTGTTCGTTCATTTAACTTTAACCAAACACAAACATATAATAGAACACGTTTTTTTGTTCATGTTCGGTTATTAAGAAAATGGGCATGTTCGTGTTTGTTTATGTTCGTGACTTTGTTCGTTTATAACCTAAACGAACAGTTCACCAACGTAAATGAACTTAAATGAACATAATTTAACAAACAATAAACAATACAACTGAACATAATTGAAGAAGCATTAATGAAACACAAATTAACATAATTTACTACACATAAACGGACATAAAGTAATTTTTAATATATATTGGTGATTAATTACGATAAATCCCATTGGAAAAACCATTTTTATTACTAGAAAGCCCAATTACCAATTAGTGTTATGTAGTTAAAAAGTTCAACCAAGTTTTAAAAGTGTTCTAATTAGGCCACTCGTATCGTTTTTGTCCCAATTAGATAACATTCAAATCGAGCCATGTCCTTTTTTCCATGTGTCAAGAAAAAAATGGAGCATAAGATGCTTGAGTCGGATTATTTTAATATAGGAAATTATATTTATTAAAAATAGAAACACTTTAATTACATTGAAAATTAAAAGAACAAGTTAAAATCCACGTCATCACTCGATGTTAGCATCAAATAAAAGGGAAAAAGAAACAAAAATCCACATCACCATGGTTACCTATGAAATGGATGAAAAAACCCTTAATTTTAATGAAAAATGAATGTTGAGTGACCTCATTTGAAAACTTTTGAAACTTGAGTGACTTAATTGGAACACTTCTAAAACTTGGTTACTATTCTACAAAGTTACCCCTTTATATAAATATAACTACTTATGTATTTAAATTGAAACGAACATAAACGAACAAACATAAACAAATGTAAAGAACATAAACGAACACAAATGAAACGAACAAAACGTGTGTTCATGTTCGTTCGTTTAATCAGATGAACAAAAATTGTGTTCATGTTCGTTCATTTATTCAATAAACGAACATAAACGAACTTCCCGTCGAACAAGTTCATGAACAGTGCATGAACGTTCGATTCGTTTACAGGCCTAAATATGCCGACTCAATTTACTCAATATATGTTCGGAAAATGCTAATCATGAAATTTATCGAAATGGGGTCCACTATGAAAATGAAAAACTTATTGCATTGACCATAGTCACCATACCGAGACGGCCATTCATGAATTGCCACCTGTACTATTGATAGTCTTCTACCACATTATGAATGATCAGTTATCTTACAATTACTTAAAATCTCTGTATCTCATTTGCAGTTATGTGGCACCGGAGTATGCAATGACAGGTCACCTACTAGTGAAAAGTGACGTTTATAGTTACGGGGTCGTGCTATTAGAGCTTCTATCGGGACGAAAACCCGTTGACATGGCACAACCTCCCGGCGAAGAAAACCTCGTGACATGGGCCCGCCCGCTTCTCACAAGCAGAGAAGGTCTACAACAGCTCGTGGACCCCAGTTTATCCGGGACCTACGACTTCGATGACATGGCAAAAGTAGCTGCAATAGCTTCCATGTGCGTACACCCGGAGGTCACACAAAGACCATTCATGGGTGAAGTTGTTCAAGCGTTAAAGCTCATATACAACGACAAAGATGAAGCATGTGGTGACAACTCTACTCAAAGAGATTCTTCAGTGGTTGACTCAGA
>JARYGA010020995.1:0-42617 GCA_030545235.1 Helianthus tuberosus | reverse complement strand
TTAAGGATCATTAATATAAGGATCATTGTGTGAAGAGGTTGTGATATGTCTATTACTAACATCAAAATAATAGACTATTTAAAGTTCTACTTAAACGAAGACAAATCAGCTTTGGCCAGAAGTGTAATCATTTAAGCATGTGTGCAAAGTGGTTGTAACAAATCAGCTTTGGCCAGAAATTGAGACAATCACTTTAGTTATGCACTTGTTAAATATGCCATCTATGAAGGAATTAAATCAGCTTTGGCCAGATATTAAGACATTCATGTTTATGATGCACACTTAACATAGCTTTCGTAATACTTGAACGATAAGTAGATGCATCAAATCAGCTTTGGCCAGAAGTGATACATCAGAAGCTCATTCAAGTTAAGCCATTTTGGTTTTGTGCAACATTATTTGATCCTTATTAATTAACTAAGTATTTACAAAACCAATCATTTAATAGCAAACCACCTGTTAGCGCAGATTGAACTCCGCGGTGAGTTCGCTGGGGGGTGCAGGGGAACAGCATGCCCCTTGCACGGGGTTCGGGGCGGAGCCCCGAGCTAAATTTTAGTTCATATTAACTGCTTAATAAAGTAATAGGATTTCGAATAAGTCTTGAAATCTTATGAACACTCAAGATTTTGGATGATCTCGGATGATTTCGGATGATTTCGGATGTGTCCAAGACGCATGATTTCGGATGAATTATGTCTTGGATTCATCCGAAATGGTGATACTTAGTCCGAAATGATCCGTGACACTAAGTCCGAGATGGTCCGAAATGATCAGGCAGTTATTGATCCGTGATGGACGAACAGATGTTCATCCGGAATGGTCATCCGGAATGTTCATCCGAAATGTGTTCCTCAAGCCACAAATCCTTAATTTAAGCAGTTAATTACTGATAAGATTTAAATTCGAAATCTTAGGGATTATGGGATTAAGTTTCCTGTTTAAATATTAATTATATTAGGTTAGAACCCCGTGTATTACACGGGTTGAATAAATGTAATTTTATATACTAAATTAAAACAATTATTCTTTAAAAAACTCATTTATTATACGGGTTGAACAAATGTAATTTTATATATAAAAATTATATCTCTAAGAACCCCATATATTGTACTGAATAAATATAATTTTATATACCAAATAATAAAAACCCGTGTATTGTACGGGTTGAATAAATTTAATTATATATACTAAATAATAAAAAAAGTTACATCTTTAAAAACACTGTGTATTACACGGGTTAAATAAATGTAATTTTGTAACCTTGTTTATTACACGGGTTGGATAAATGTAATTTTATAAACTAAATAATAAAAAAGTTATATCCTTATAAACCTCGTGTATTATGCAGGTTGAATAAATCTAATTATATGTACTAAATCATCATCATCATACTTAGTAAATCCCACCAATAGCAAAGCTAAGGTAGGGTCTGAGGAGTGTAAGATGTAGAGGATGCTTTCAGTGAGACCCCCGGCTCGATAGTAGTTTTGCATCAAGCCTTGAACATAAGGCACATAACGCTCAGCAATCGGGACAAAGACCGATTAGTGCATGTTCTCTTTTGTCTTTCTGTTATCAACGCCACAACATGATGATGATGCATTATTAATCGTCCGCCGCTTTTAACGTTATTTTTACGAACTTAGTAAAATAACGTTAAAATTAGTGCAATTTCACTTTTGCCCTCCGAGCGTCCACACATATACATTATATGCGCATATCGCAAGCGGGGCGAATATATACTAAATAATAAAAAAGTTATATCTTTAAAAACACCATGTATTACACGGGTTAAATAAATGTAATTTTGTATAGTAAATAATATGCTATTGGATTCGTTTAAAAAATCATAAATTTGGTTCGGTTTAATTCGAATCAAATCACACACTTGGTTAAGTTTAATTCGAATTGATTATAACCCAAATTTGAAAAATCAAAAATAGAATTATATTATTAGCTTCTCTTCCTAATTAGTGTTTCTTTTAAAGTTTGATCTAATGTCTAATAAGTTATTTTGTATATTTTGTTTGTACTTTAAATTTTTTACATGAGCGTATTATTGTTTTTTTAAGTTTAAGATTATTGTTTTGTGCTATTATTTAAAAAATATCTTTAATTTATAACTTAAATTTGAAGATAATATATTATTAGAAAAAATAGAATGATTCTATCCGATATTCAAAGTAAGATAAGATTTAATATTAATATTAATTGATTATTGATTATTTAATTAATTGATATAAGATAAGTATGAAAATGCAGGAAATTACAAATGTAGACATCTTCAATGAATGACACGTGTCCATTTATTGGTTTCTTTTATTATATGTATAGATTTATCTGTTTATTTCGAAAATTATATCCATTAATAATAATAACAGATTTCGAAAAATTTAAGTAGATAAAATGGATCAAACAGGAACAAAAACACCCAATAATCCGAATTCATTCCAAAACTAAGGGAATTTTCGAATTTTCTGATGAACAAGTGATGAACCCTAAAAATAAACATTCAAATATTCATCCGAAATCTGGAAATTTTATAACACATTTTAAGCATATCGATTTCGGAACAGTACAAATTTAATGAAATTTCATCCGTAATGCATCCGTAATAATGAAACCCCAGATCCGTAATGATCAGAAATGATCCGTAATGATCCGAGATGCATTCGAGATGACAAAACCCAGATCCGTAATCATCCGTAACCATCCGTAATGATCCGTAATGATGATTTCGGATGGCAAAACAGGATTTTATTAAGGTTTTCAAAACTGTTTTCCAGTTTTTTATTCCAGATTTATGGATACAAAACAGAACCGACTAATCAACATATGCTCTGATACCACATGTTGAGCAGTTCTGTTTATACATAATGGAAAACATGTAAATAACATACCTGATTGCATCAGTACAGACCAGCAGGGAATCCAAATGGAGACGCAGCAACAGTGTTTGACATGATTGTCAGCTTGATCTGGTTCCTCCTTAGGGTGCAATCTAATGATGGTGATGATGAGAAACCGACGAGGGAATCGGTTATGGAGAGGAGGTCGATTGATGTTATGAGAGTAATTAGGTTATGTGTCTAACCTTGAAACCTCTACATTAGTCTCCTTATATAAGCACCCAGGAGGAAACCCTAATTAGTTAATAAGGGTAATTAGGCCCATCAACAATTACCAACTAATTATTTAATAGGATTGTTATATATTTTGATCCATATAATGTAAATGATTATAATGGCTACTAGATTAAATGTGACATAAAATATATTTAATCTTACAGAAACTTGATAATAATTATGACCTATTCACTTTTTCAGACACAAAACCTGCTGAGTACAAACCCATCCCATCTGTTTCTCTAAACCCCAAGCTCGAATCACTCAAGCCTAGATCTAACTCTCTTTATTTGAAACCCCCATTAACATATCTAGTGTTTTCACTGCTCGCCATCTCCTCCTTTATCGCTTATTGAAGCATCACCACCACACCCGTTTGTCTCCGGAAGCGACGGTGTTGTGTCATCGGACTTGGGATATCCAGACCGATCTGTTAATGGGTGAAGTTTTGGAGCTCCGATCAAATTTCCGGTGATGCACAACCAAGCAATCCTTCATGATGCATGTTATAGACTCGTGTAGATCGACAATAGTTAAGGTTAAACTCAGCCAGTGCGCCTTCCGGTGAGCCGGCTTCAGGCATGTGGTTAAGGTGGTGGTCACAACGAAGATGCACAGGGAAGGTGATGACGTTGGTGGTGGTCTTGGGTGCTCTGACGGCAGTAGGAGAGAAGAGAGGGTGAAAGCTAACAAATACAACTCTAAACCTTGATCGCCGTAGTAAAGATTTGAGGACGAATCAAGTCGTTGTAATCGTCGCTTGTACACGGACCACTTCTGCCGTTCCATCGCAACTGTGTTCATTTGAAGATGCTTAGAAGGTACCAAAGAGGGCTAAAATTGTAATATATGAGAAGGCAAAGCCGTGGAAAACCACCGACTTTGTCTTTTAAGATAGTATAGAATATCAATATTTGTGTAAAATTGAAAAATAAGGCATCGCCATGTTTTTTTTTTTTTTTTTTTTTTTTTTTTTGGGTCTTGAAACATTGCATCGCCATGTTTTTTTTTTCGGTCCGTCACCCTAACTTGAAGGTTATTGGGCGCCTTTGAACCAATAGAGTGAGACACACTATAAGAAAAACAGGGGTTTTTTCTAGAAAAAGAAGCACTGAAAATATTATACCGAAAACACGAAGAGATCAATTTTTATTCAACATTCCGAAATATTTTTTATTGAAAATTGATTGTGCTGTCGTCGCAAATTGAAACAAAACCGAAGATGATTTTTTTAAGTATTTATTTAGTTTTTTAATAATATTTATTCATTATTTAGTTTGTTTTTTTTTCTAATAATTTGCGTTCTAGGTTTGTGTTCTTTCAAATTCCGATATAAATTTTATTGAAAACGATACCGTGTCGTTTTTGTACCAATCGTGCAATTTTATCGCTAACGTACCATATCGAACAACATCGATATCGGTACCCGTATTATTTTTCTATGGTTTTTGGTTTCAATAATTTATATTTATACAACTTTATTTGCGACGATAAATGAATTATCATGACGGTTTGAACCGACCGATCCCGTCTGAACAACATCGTTGTCGGTACCGGTATTCGTTTTTATTGTTTTCGGTTAATGTAAGACATGACCGGGTGCATGTATCATATCGGTACTATAATGAACCGAATCAATAACCGATACCCATCGATTGCCTGTGCTAACGTACCGCCGTAATATGTGGGCAAATGCTCTAGTTAAATATAAATCAAAAATTTTATTTTTTACAATATATTAATTTCCTTGTGTACTAAAAAAATAAAAGTTATATAAAAAAGGCTTATTATATTCTCAAACCCCTAAATTTATATTCCAACACCATTTTCACTCCATCTCTCTCTATATATATCTAGACAAAATTGCAGAAAACAACCTTTATGTATACCCCAAACTGCACTTTATACCTTTCACTATGAAATCCGCCAAAACCAACCTTTACGTTCATGTTTTGTTACAAATCACAACCTTTGCGATGCACGTGAGGGCATATCTGTCTTTTCCTTTGGCCCCTTTTACAATGAATATTAAATTTAATGCTTTTTATATATAATATGATTAAATTCTAAAACGACAAAAAGAGTGTCGTTTCCCTTAAAATCTGTTGAAACAATCAGCCGCCAAAATCAAGAGCGATGGTGGAGGTGATGACGGAGACGGTGTTTATCGGAGACGATGAAGAACGATGGAACGGAGATGGCGGCCGGCGACGATGACGGTCACAGTGGTCCGATGACGGAGTGTGTCGAAATGATGAATGATGAAGAACAATGACGATGATGGTGAAGGAGACAGTGGCCGGAGAAGGTATGAAGACGGAGGTTGAAGGGTGATCGGAGCGGCGAAGGTCGTCGGAGACGATGACCGGTGTTGCAGGTTTTTGAAGATGAATGATGACGAAGAAGACAGGAGGTTGAAGGTGACCGGTGACGGTTGATTCTCGACGATAGTGGTGGTGTATTATCGGCAGTGGTGATGGACGGAGTTGCAGGTAGGCGATTATGGTGATGTGTACGGGAGAATGACGATGGTGCACGGAGGTGTTCGGAAAGTTTGTAATGACGATGACAGTGAACGGCGGCGGTGAACGGAAGAAGGTAACAGTGACGGTGAACAGACGGTGATGGAGAACGGACGGAGAAAGACGAGGATGGTGGTGGTGTACGAGGTGTTCGACGAAGAAGATGAGTGACGGAGACGGTGGAAGGCGACAGTGGTGATGGTCGGAGGTGGTGGTTATCGGAAGCCGGAGTCGATGACCAGTGATCAGTTTACGGTGTAGTGGTGAGACGGAGAAGGTGATCGGTTTATGTCGATGTCGATGACGGTGGTTGATAACATAAAAAGCATTAAATATAACATTTATTGTAAAAGGGGTCAAAGGAAAAGACAGATATGCCCTCACGTGCATCGCACGTGGGGCAACTTAACTGACTTTTTTTACTAGGTTTGGTGTAAAGGTTGTGATGTGTAACAAAACATGAACGTAAAGGTTGGTTTTGACGGATTTCATAGTGAAAGGTATAAAGTGCAGTTTGGGGTAAACATAAAGGTTGTTTTCTGCAATTTTGTCATATATCTATGCATGTATCGATATATAGAGAGAATATATATATATATATAGAGAGAGGGAGATAGAGGAGGGGTGTGTGAATATTAACTCCTTTAAAAAAAGTGTGTTTATTCCGTTAACAAGTTTTAATACTCATTCATTTTTTTTGGGAAAGTACATTTCATTCACATAACATCGCCTTGCAAAAAAAAAAAAAAAACTAAAGACCGCCCAAAGGAGCAACATCAAAAACTCAAACAAAACCGAAACAACACCAACTATTCTAAGATATAGATTTATATTTAGATCTATTCTTGAAACACAGATAACCAAAGGATCTAGTGCTACTCTTAATATCTTCAATTTTCCAGTCTTTGTCAGCGAAAACTTTGTCAATTCTTGATCTCCAAATCCACCAACAGGCTAGAATGATGATGCCATGAACCATGTTCTTCTTAAGGTCCCCTCCTCCAATATAATTATGAAACTTAAGTAAGTTTTTTACACCACTTGCTCACACATTGCCAAACCATAGCCAAAACTAAACAACTAGAAAAAATATGATCTATAGTTTCAGTAGCGCAGCCATAAAAAAACGCAGCCTTCAGAATTAACTTCAATGTTTCTTTTTCTAAGTGCCTCCACTGTTGGAATCCTATCCAATTCCGCTCTCCACGCAAAAAAATTACATGAGTCCCTAACAAGTTTTAGAAAGGAGAGTACATAACAAGTTTTGAAAAGTAAACAAAGTCATAGAAAGGAGAGTACATAACAAGTTTTGAAAAGTAAACAAAGTCAACAGTCAAACATCCCCGAAAACTATAAAGTCCCGCATCCTTCACACAATCAAACCCACCCCTCATCTCCATCGCCTTCTTAAACCATAAGCCTTCATCAAACAAAAAAAAATGACATCTGAATCGAAAATTGCCATGGCGAAAACAGTTGTTTCCACCATCGGGTCTGTGGCCGCAGCGTCGATGGTGGTTCGCAGCGTGGCTCGTGATTACTTACCTACTGAATTCCAAGACTACCTCTATTTCGGCCTCCGAAATTTCATCAACAAGTTATTCAAACAGTTAACCGTAGTGATTTACGAGTCCGATGGCATTCAAGAAAACGAGATTTATAACGCGGTGACACTCTACCTTGGCTCCAGAGCATCTTCCGAAACACACCGTCTAAAGATCACCAAAAACCATAGCGAGAAAAACATCAATGTTGCTATGGAGATCAATGATGAGTTTATTGATGTATACAATGGAGTCAAATTCAAGTGGTCTTTGGTTTCTAAAGAGCTGCCCACCACAGAATATTACGATCACAACAGCAACCGATATGTCAGTAGATCGGATAAACGATCGTTGGAACTCACGTTTCATCGCAAACACAAAGATCTAGCGTTGAACGAGTACCTGCCGTTTATACTTAATGACGCCAAAACTAGAAAAATAGAAGAGAATACGGTGAAGCTATTCACCGTTGATACGTACCAAGGATTGTGGACTTCGGTGAATCTAGACCATCCGGCGACATTTGCCACATTGGCGATGGAGACGGATATGAAGGAGAAGGTGATGAAGGATTTGGATAGGTTTGTTAAGAGGAGAGAGTTTTATCGGAAAGTCGGGAAGGCGTGGAAGAGAGGGTACTTGTTGTATGGTCCCCCGGGTACGGGGAAATCAAGCCTGGTTGCAGCTATGGCGAATTACTTGAAATTTGATATATATGACTTGGAGTTGACAGACATTTATTCAAACGCGGAGCTGCGTAGGTTGTTGGTGGCAACATCAAACCGGTCCATACTGGTGGTGGAGGACATTGATTGCTCGGTGGGGTTGCACGATCGAGAGGATGTAACCGCCAAAGAATTAGTTAAAGACGAGCAAGTTGTTTATCACGGGATTACATTATCAGGGTTCCTTAACTTCATTGACGGTTTATGGTCAAGTTGTGGTGATGAGAGAATCATAATATTCACCACAAACAGGAAAGATAAACTTGACACTGCACTGCTTCGACCTGGTCGTATGGACGTTCACATCAACATGTCATATTGCACCCCGAGTGGGTTCCGATTGCTAGCGTCCAACTATCTTGGTATCGCGCAACACAATCTTTTTGAAGAAATTGAGGATTTGATTGGTGAGGCGGAGGTTACCCCGGCAGAAGTAGCTGAGCAACTACTCAAGGAAGATGATCCTGACATTGCTCTGGGTGGACTCATTGAGTTTTTTGATGTGAAGAAGAATGAGGCCAAAGAAAAAGCAAAAATGAAACAAGAAGTGGTAGTAAAAAACGGTGAAAAGATGGAAGAAATTGAAAAGAATGACATTCTCAACTCAAGTAATCCCGTGTCTGTTTGATACAACAGTCTATTGTTGATTAAATTGTAATTTACCTGTTAAATTGTCAATGCTATATCAGTTCCGTACAGTTGATTAAAATGTGAGTTGAATAAAAGTTTTAATTTGTTTGTGTTGTAACCTTAAAATATAATTTTATTGCATATTTTTCAGGTATACTTTTAGTGGCCAATGCTATAATCTAACATATTTCTTGTCACCATGTTTATAAATGTTAATTGTAAACCTTGTTCCAGCTTAACATTAGTTAGCGACGGAGAAGAAGGTGATGTTATACCTCACGATTTTAAGCAAATTCTAGTTAATACTTAGGAACTTTTGTCTCTGTGGGCAAAATGGTTATGCGTAGTAATCGGCTGTGTTAAAGAAAAGTAGAACATAAGTTCGTATAGTTAATTTTCTTTCTTAAGCAAACTTATATTTTTCATTTACTCGCTTGGTCACAATATTTAAAAAATGCTATATTGCAGCCCATATCTCCAATTTAGGGAAGACCCCCTCATGTTAGCCCAACATAATAAAATTAATCAAAGAAGCCCACTATAAGCCCCTTTAAATTTTAATACTAGCACTAGACTTTTTTTTTTTTTTTTTTTTTTTCTGAAAGCAAAATGTTGCATCTACTATGCTACATCAATTATTTTAAATTATCCCTCTTGCTCAGGTTTGAACCTGGAACCTCCCCTTTAAAAAGCAAGTGTCTCTACCAAGTGAGTTATGCCGCATTGACTATACTATCGGACACGTTTCATGGGTAAAATTTTAAGACAGTCCCAAGTTAAAATGTTTTGATGTTATGCAAGACTATAAACTGTAAGCACACACTACACATCGCAACCCCAAAGCACAAAGCCAAATCTCCCTGCTCTCCAAATCGTAACTCGTAACATTCACCACTTACCCGCTCCATATGGAAATCGTAAGGGCAAGGACGAAAACCATCCGTCAGTCTACAAATTATAAGTTACATGGTTGATTTGCAAGAATTTTAGTTGTGATAATATAAAAAAAAATACTTGATGATTTGTGGATCAATTTGAAGTCTTCGCTACAGAAATAGTCTGAATCAAAATTCTCCACCATCAAATCAGTCACCGCAATGTTGGTATGAGATGATGAAAGTTGCACATATCATGCTAGTGACTTTGACTCATGCAAGTAACAGGAGTTTAAGAAGTCAATCATGCTTAACACCAATCCAATCTAACTATACAAAAAAATATATATCGAGACAAGCAAAATTATGTGTAAAGTTGAATCTCTTAATAACATATTGACATCTAAAAGGGGAGTGACTTAGTTTATAGGAAAAGTACCTATGTTAGAGGTCAAATTTACATTGCGAACCTAAAAACTTAAAACAAAACTATTTGTAAAATCTAAACAAAAAATAATATATATAATATTTCCCCTAGTGCACTTAGATGTGGCACAAATTCAAGCACTTGTTTGTGATTTAAAGACACCTCAAGAAACTTGAAGGTTAGGAAGCTTTTGATGTGGAAATCAATTAAACATATAAAGTTATAAACTTTGTAATTTGAAGGGGTATGGTCCCAGATCTCGCACCAACATGGCTGCGAGTGACCACTACCCTTATCAAAAACCTCCAACGGCAAGAACTTATCTGTGTCCGTGCGGGCACGCGCGAACACAGCGATCGAATCCAATCGGTCAAGGGATGAGAAAACTTACCTTGTGTATGATAATGGGTGTACACATAGCAATGCGGTTTGGCACCGCATCCTATGAACGTTTTCGTCACGACAAGGGATCTGAGCAGCAGCAACAGTCACCACAAGTGGTGATGCGGCCTGGCACCGCATCCCGCACATGTCTTGGGCAGAGCAAGAACGCGGAAACAACAGCAGTTACCGCGAGCAGCGATACGGCACGGCACCTCATCCTGCCCACAAGGCAAGTGAGACTGACACCACAGAGCAAGTGGCACCAACGATGGTCGCCTGTCAGCCCACACGTAAGCAACAGACTGACACCACAGTAGGACGTGGCATCACCACCGTAACCGACAAGCCTGACACATCTGCAAGAGGCTGTGCGTTGTCAGTCTAGCCACTCAATTACCCTCCTTCACTCCTCGGCTATAAATACACATCCCAAACCAGGTTTGAGGTATCTCTTCTCAACTCTCTCACTACTACTACTATCACACACTTTGCTTCACAAGCAAATTACTGATTCTCACGCCGGAGAGTGGTAACAAGGAGCACCCCCCACCCCATCCTCCTTGTTACGAGTCACGGTTTGTTTCCCTTGTGCAGGAGATAGACCAGCGGACGATCCGGCCACCGATCCTCGGAAAGAATGGATTAACCCTACTTGACGAGACCAGTGAATTAACCTCCCTTGGTTAACCACTGTTTCATCATAATTATAAGACCAAATAAGCCAATGAGTAACAAATCCAAAGGGTTAGAAGACCAAATAACTAGCAAATTGGGTAAGTGTACTCGATGTCTTGAAAGCCATGTGTAAGCAATTCAATTAAATCTAAAATGTTGGTAAAATTTCATGCTACCAATTTTTTTTCTAGGGATATGAAAGAAGTTAAACACGAGGAAATGGAAACAAATGGATTAGAAATGATCATTAAAATTTCCAAATCAGAGGTCACAACTCTTGCTGAACTTTTTTTAATCACAATTTGAATCATTGACGGACTACTGAAGTATCAACTTTTGGTGAACTAGGCTAGAGTTTCAAAACACATAGGAAATATTTAGGCTGGAATTTATCAATACAGTTACATGTGGGCTTGAATTATCAGGCTACTTACGTGAAAGTTAAATGAAGAAATTAATTTGGGCTAGGCCAAAATGAAACAAGGCCATTGAAGCCTGCTGAGATTTAAATCAAGGCATATGTGAAATGTGGCGAATTGTTGCAACAATCCTTCTAGAGGCACGGTTGTCGAGAAGGGGGAGCAACCTTCACCAATTGTGCCTGTAGCAGTCTCCATATTTAATTTATAATATGACCAACTTATACTGTGCTCTTGTGTTTTGTGCGTTCTTGTTTCCTACTTTAACTTCAATTTAATTTAGCTTACTTTTATTCAACATCACTCTTTAACAACTTTGATTTTTAAGTTTCTTTTTTTTCTTTTGAAAGGTGTATGTTATTCACACACCACCCAAATTGGGGGTAAAAATGTAAAACAGCCGCAACAACCAGACTATAAAAATTCAAAATTACACCATGAGTCCCAATTTACTACACATTTCTTAAACTTATTCTTAAACCATAAGAACCCCAGGGATTTAATATCTTGAACAATCTTCTCAGCCTTCACATCCGCATTCTCGAACCTCTTCTTATTTCTTGCAATCCATAAGCAGCAGTACGTAATCATAACTATACCTGTAAAGGACTTCTTAGCTAGACTTTCAAGCCCAACATAATCATGAACCTCCAAGAGGTCTTTGGCCGTGAAGGCATAGATAGGATCGACTTTGCACCAGGAACTGATCTGGGCCCAAACAATAGCCGCAATGTAGCACGAGCATAGGATGTGATTCACCGATTCATCCCCGAACTCGCATAGTGAATACTTTACTCGTAAGGACGTCCCTAAGGGGACGGCTTAGGGCCCGATCTCCCAGGGAGTCCGAAATTCTTTAATTTTTTTATATCATATTATATATATACACACACGCTTTATTTAAATTTAACCACTTAAATCCATTACCATGCTATTTATTTTAAACCCATTTTAAATTAATTCAATTACTCTTTTATTCATCAAAACCTATTAGTAAAGTTTCAACCTATTTAAAATTGGCCCAATAGGGGTCCGTTGTTTATGCACACCCCGGGCTCAATTTTTTTTGAAAATTCTCAAGGACGTCCCTAGATACCCGACTTACCTTAACTATCTAGATTATTAAGGTTTTTGACTAACTTCATGATGGTCATAAATATACACATACCAATCGAGTCTTGCTTCCACCGGCAAATCCCTGTAAACCATTTTCTATTGAGGATTCTTTTGTGAAAATTAAATAACATATTCTATGGATTGATGAATACAAAATGTGATTCGAAATTTCACGCGGTGACATTTCCATAGATAAGTGAAACACTTACACTATAGTGTATACATTTGACGATTATAACATATGGGTTACTGATTATATAGTAGAGGCACTAATGCATACACAACGTGTATTACTCGTAAAATTATAGTGTAACCGTTGGTGGACACACATCATGTTATTGCATACATTGTGTGTCTGTATGCATAAAACAACGTAGCATATGCATTGATAGTTACACTATATGCGTTACTCATGATATGATGCTTGTAATCATTGTTGCATACACTCTATGTATTGCTTGTGATAATCTAATCCAATCATTGATGCATACAATGTCTGTGCTCGCATGCACTACATATGCTTTTAGTATAATGTAATTAGGGGTAATCACACTACATGTATTACTTATTATATAATTTAGTGCATGTATTACTTTATACCGTGCATGTGTATTTTTAATAGTTTATACATTGTTACATACACTATATATATATAGTGGTATTTTTTATGTAAGCATCGTTGCATACACTACATATGTTATTGATGAATCTATGTCTACACTACATAAATTACCGATGACATTGATTTATACATTGGTGATTACACTACTCACTTATTGTGTTAACGGCGATATGTGTGTTACTTCAATGTTATTTGCATATTTGATGTTCAACGCTTCTTTGTGATATATTTCCATTCCAACTGATCCAAATGCCGTTTCATTGTGCTCTCTCCACTTTTTCGTCCAAACTAATCGGTATTTTAGCTTGTAATAGTGTTTGATTTTTTTTCTTATGTTTTGTTTTGATTTTTTCTTTCATTTTTTTGTTATTTCTCGTTCAATTTAGGTCTCATTTTTCTATTTCAATCTGCTATCAAGAAAGCCCTGGATTTTTTATCACCTAGATCTAGTTTGAAAAGTTTTCCTGTTTTTTTAAAGTTGTTCTAGTTTGAACCCTCAATATGTACAAAAAAAATGTAATTATTTATTGATGAACCTAGCAATTTGAAATTATTTTTGCATTTGAATATTTTGACTTTGATTAATTGATGAACCTAGCAATTTGAAATTATTTTTGCATTTGAATATTTTGACTTTGATTAATAAGGAATCTTGCGCTTTAATTATCAAGGAATCTAGTTGTTTAGTTATGGTTAACAAAAGAGATTTAAATAAGTTTATTGTTGGTCTAACCTATGTGCTTCCTCTCCAAGTAAAACTCTTGGCGAACACGTATTTTCGAGTTCACAAAAGTCTTCAGTCACACTCCCTTAATACACGTTCAAAGTCAAGTATTTTATCAAAAAGAATTTGTTGTTATATGTCAAGTGTCATTACTCATTAACCACTGGAATATAAAGTCTTCTATAATACTTTAGTATATTCTGGACGTAACAATAACATTAGTCTTTTTTTTCTCTTTCCAAGAACATTTATGATTATAATAGTAGGGTGAGGATCAAATAGGAAGTTTATTTTAGCTAGGAATGATAGGAAGCAATAGAATTATGACATGTGGCAAATTTTAAAATAAAGAGAAAGGGTATTTTAGTCAATCTCATCCTTTATTCTTCCTTCTTCTCCCCAGTTACTTCAAAACTCACCATCTCCAACCTTTTCTTCACTTACTATCTCAATAATCACTACATTATAGTGCGATTTTCGTCATCAATCAATGATTCAAACACCCGATCAACGTGTTCTTCAGCTTTTTTTGAAGAAAACTCAGTTTAATTTCATTCAAAATCTCGTTTTTTCCCGTGATTTTGAAGATAATCACTCGATCCGTTCGATTCAATCGCTGATAAGTGTTTCTATCATTCAAATTTCGTCAATCGATGAAGAAATCGGCTTCGTTCCATGTAAGAAATTCTTTAATTTCATTTTCACGATCTGGGTTTTTGATTTAGTCATTGCGTTTTACGATCTTGGCGGGGTCCAAGGGGCAGAGCCCCTGGCTGGGGTTGAGAAAAATTAATTTTCGATTAAATTGCTTTTAATAAAAATGCATGAGAAAAATTAATTTTCTATAAATTTGCCTCTGGAAAACTGCATTCGTAGACAGTTTTATGCCATTGCGTTTTAGAACTGCATTCCTGGTTCAGACAATTCACAGACAACTATTGTCCTGGTTCAATGCATTTTAGAGAGAACACTTTCTTTGGTGTTTTTATGCCATTGCGTTTTAAAACTAAGACATTTTTATACGTTTTCTGGTCATTGCGTTTTAGAAAAACACATTTTTGAAGTGTTTTTAGTCATTGCGTTTTAGGTAAAACACATTTTTAGGTGTTTTCAGTCCATTGCGTTTTACAGAGAACACTTTCTTTTGTTTTTTTAGGCCATTGCGTTTTAGAAATGAGACATTTTTAAGTGTTTTCTGGCCATTGCGTTTTATACATAAGACATTTCTTTGTGTTTTTTGGTGCATTGCGTTTTAGGTAAAACACATTTTTATGTATTTTCAGTCCATTGCGTTTTAGAAAACAGACATTTTAAGTGTTTTCTGGCCATTGCGTTTTAGAAATAAGACATGTGTTTGTGTTTTTTGTGCATTGCGTTTTAGGTAGAACACATTTTTATGTGTTTTCAGTCCATTGCGTTTTAGAAACTACACTTTCTTTTGAGTTTTTAGGCTATTGCGTTTTAGAAATAACTCATTTCTTTGTGTTTTCTGGTCATTGCGTTTTACAAATAAGACATTTCTTTGTGTTTTTGGTGCATTGCGTTTTAGAAAAATGTCATTTTTTAGGTTTTTTTTCCATTGCAATTTACGCAACTGGGTTTTTTCCATTGCGTTTTACGAAACTGGGTTTTCAAAAAAAAATTCGAAAATATAGCAATAGTATACTCGTTTTAAAGATAAAAAAACGCTCGTTTTTTTGGTGCAATTTTTATAAAAAAAATAATGTCGTATGAAAGAGTTATTAACGTTTAAAAAATGGGGGGGAATTGGAGGAGAGAGAAACTATTGCCTTGTATTGACTAGAATGCCCCTAAACAAACCCACGCGCCTCTTTTCTTCCCTTTAATTTCCATCATTTAGGTGGTGTTTGTTTTTTGCTAGAAGTACTTCAGAACCTCTTATGTCTGCGCCGCGCAGACCACGCGCAGACATAAGGGTCTGCAGCTTGTTTGTTTTTTAGAAGAGGTTAGGTCTTCAAACCTGTTCCCCACCTCTGCGTCCTGCAGACTTGGCCTGGGGTCTTCAAACCTCTTCTCAAGAGGTATCTCCTTCTCAAAACACATCTCCTACCAGCCACACCTTCACCTCCGGCGCCACCACCTCCCCCACCACCTTCACCTCCGGCGCCACCACCTCCCCCACCGGCTCCTCCTCCTCGTCGACATACACCTCAGCCGCACCCCCTCCTGCTCGATCTCCAATCTCAGCCGCACCCAACCCTAATCCTACATCCACCTCTGAAATCATAACCACAACCACCGCCGTCATCATCTGTTATCATCATCATCGGTCATCATCATCCTCGTACTCTCTCTTGATCTCTCTCTCTCTCTCTCTGGATCTCTTTCCTCCCTCGATCTCTCTCTCTCTCTCTCTCTCTTCAGAAACCCCCAAATAGAAATTAGGGTTTCGGTTGGGTGGTGGCTGAAGTGGTGGTGCTTGGTTGTGGTGAAATTAGGGTTTCGGTTGGGTGGTGGCTGAAGTGGTGGTGGCTGAAGTGGTGGTGGTTGGTTATGGTGGTGGAGGTGGACGGTGGTTGTGGTGGTAGAGGGAGGGAGAAAGAGATCAGACAAGTTGTGTGTGTAAAGTGTGTGTCTGTGTGTGTTGAAGATCTTTTGTATAAAAAACAAACCCTCTTCTCCTTGCAGACTGCAGACATTTGGTCCACCTCTTCTCCTGCAGATGCCTGCAGATGTGGTCCGTAGACTGCAGACCTTTTCCCGCAGAAAAAACAAACAGCACCTTAATCTTAGCCATTGATTAACTAAATTGATGGTCAAGATCACTTCCTAGCCTTCTTAGCCAAATAAACTTTTTATTGTATCTCCACCCTATAATAGTATTTTGTAATGATTTGCCAATTAAATACATTATCGTAACCTCAATTTCATAATTCCGTGGTAAAAAGTTGACACGTTATACACATTGTGAGGTCAATTCCTAACCGAGCCGAAAATCGAACAACCATTTTCTTAACATTTTCCAAACAAGCGACGAGTTAGGAGCGGTTTAGACAGCCCTAATCAGTGGCGGATTTTGGATTTTATTATAATAGATTCATTTTGGTAAATTCTCTTTAATTCTCACTATTTTTTTTAAATTCTATAAGGTTTATAGGAACTAGGTTCACCTTTTATTCGTACAATACCGGTTGCAGTAACTAAATAAAAGGAAAATAAAATATAATTATATATACTAATCTTGATTCAAGCCGCATCTCTGGTGGGTCCTTCACGCGCACCTGATAACATTTTAGACTCGAGTATTCATCATCTTGAGTCTTGAAAAATACTCCTTGACTGCAACAAAGAGCACACTAAAACGTTGACGATTTTGGTTGAGACACGTGTTCAACATGCTTCCCTTAAAACAAATTTCACGCCTCTACCAAAGATGACGCGTCTGTCTCCCAGGGTACAACAGCCGAAGCAGTTTGTACTGCCGAAGATGGCCACGCGCCCGAGGTTACACCCGATAATTGTAGTGTTTGAACTTAATGAACAAATAAAGTTGCGACGATGGTGAAATCGAATAGAGAAAACATATCTCTCTAAGTACCTAACACATGGGTCTTCAAGTATTTTTTTTCTTTTCAATAACTCTCCATATATTCATGTAATTTTCTTGTATCTTCTCTTGTATTTTTCTAGATGTTCTTCCTCTCAAATGAGGCACATAACCTATTATTATACAATAATTGAAGATAAGTGAAAAGTATCACTTAATTAGAGACTTAATTTGAGACAGAAAGACTCAAATTAAAAGACATTAAAACTCTACTTAAGAGTTTAGTCTTTAATTCACCATATGAAGAGTTTATTAATAATTATAATTTCATTATATTATAATTCACTAAATATCCATTCACCAAATTCTCAACAAAGTTCTCATTAATTTTTTTCATTTTTTCCAAACACACTGGGTTACTAAGAAACCATAAATATAGGCTGCGTTGCCCCTGACCCTAACTAGCGTTTATCATTTTTGAAATAAAAAATATACATTTTTTACATTCCTGTGTATATTTTGCTTATACTCTACTTACAATCCATTTATTTATTTATTTATTTATTTATTTTTATTCAAAAGAGGGTTGCGGCGCAGATTGTTGCCCGTTTACCTATCATTCTTATGTAATTTTTTTATCGTTAATAAATTTAATTGTGCATGTGAAAGATGAAAAAAAATACTTACAAACTACGTAAGAATCTTACTATATAAAAAAAATTATTATTGATTACTGGGTTTATGGTTGTGCCGGTTTTATTCTATTTTTTTATTTGTACTTTTATCTACTTTCACATACAAAAACTAGGTCTCGTTCGGTTTCCAGGATAATCGATCAGTTACTATGAACCACAATATAGTTCCAGTAAGTATTTCTTTTTACCACAGAATCATTTATTTTATTTAGCTAATTTTTTGTACCTCAAAAGTGTAATATATATTAAATATTGTTTTCAATAACTTTTTCCTAGAAGATCTTTTTTTTTGGTAAATCTTCATGAAGGGGAAATTAACCAACCAGATTTAACTTTTCACATTTAATAAGTAAAATTCGAAACTATAAAAATGTATATTCCATTTGGTTGAGGAGGTTGTATGACGGATTGACAAGTGGTTTTACTTAATGTTATTGTTATGTTAGTGCTCAACCCTCCAAAATACTATAATAATAGTGGAGTGTAGCGAGTACACATGTAATCGGTTTAGGGGATGTTTTCTTTGACGGTTCATATTTCGGAGTTGGTTCATCTCTGTCGTAATCAGATAAATTGTGTTGTATATATGGCGGAAATTAAGTGTCAGATGGTATCGGTTCAGTTTATTACGAAATTATGATACTTGTATAATACTGGTACTCGGTATAACTTACTATATCAAATTTGAATATAACTTCATTTTTAATAGAATTTAATTAATATTATAACACATGTGTATTCAAAAAATAAATGAATAAATAAAAGCTATCAACTCAAGTTGTTGGATATAAATAAAATTAAATGGGTTAGAGCATTCACAATTAAATCTTTTACTCCATTTCTATAATTACATTAAGACTGGAGGGTGTGGTATAAAGCCCCCTGGGGCTTTATTACGCCACATCAGCGACACATCAGTGTCATGTCACATAGAGACTTTAAAGTCACTCCCTTTAACTTGCATGCAATGGTTAAAGCTCCTTTAAAGCCCCTTGTTAAACAAAATAAAAATAAAATAAAATAAAGAGAAGAGATTTGATTGGTTGAAAAGAATGGCGGCTCGTGACAGACAAAAGAGCTCCGCAAACAGAAGACGTAAACCATTATCTTTCGAGGTCGGAGACAAAGTCTTACTGAAAGTCTCGCCTTGGAAAGGCGTAGCTAGATTCGGGAAATGCGGAAAACTAAACCCGAGATACATTGGGCCATTTGAAATTCTAGAAATGATCGGTACCGTCGCGTACAAGTTAAAACTGCCAGAAGAACTCAGTAACGTACACAACACATTTCATGAGTCGAATCTCAAGAAAAGTCCGAACATCGAGACACTTATCATCCCAACAGATGAAATCCATGTAGACGACACGCTCCAGTTTACCGAAGAACCCGTTGAGGTTATGGACTAAAAAGTCCACAAGACAAGGAAAAGTCGTATCAAACTAGTCAAGGTCCGCTGGAACTCACGTCACGGACCCGAGTACACCTGGGAACGTGAAGATCAGATCAAGGCAAAATATCCTCACCTGTTCGAAAAGACTCCTGCAAAGGATGGCTTAACTTGAATTTCGGGACGAAATTCTTTTTAACAGGGGGAGAATGTGACAACTGGCAAATAACCGGTAATTCTGTACAAACTAATCACTATTTTATTCCATAATCTCATGCATTTAGCGTAATTTAATTACGTAACTGTGTCGTAAATCAGATAACAGTGTTAGGACAAGAAAACAATGCTAAAACATATGCTGGTTTTCGTCGTATTTCGAAACCAGTCAAACAATGTCCTAAAAGTGTTGGTAGAAAGTGATGCGCGCACTATTCACGGTTACACTATTCATGCCAGCAAAACTATGAAAACAGAACGAAACACTGAAAAACGACACACAGATAACATAACTGAGTCCATTTATATAAGAAAACAATAATACGAAAACATATCTTGCAAAGATACAAGACTTTCCGGTATGACGCCCTAATTACAAAAATGTCCGTTTCGGCTAAAAATATAACATTTTAACTCGTCCAAAACTATAATATTAGCATTTCCGGAACTTCGGAATTATGACAAATGATATCAAGCATATGAAAACAATATGAGAATGATAATGGGGTGTCCGAAACATAAGCTTTCGGCGCGGCGTCGCAACCCCCACAACTTGTCTATATTTCTACCGACAAGCTAATAAACGACTTTTCCGACGCCTAAACAACCAAACGAAGACTTTGGTGAACTAGTTAAGCCTAATTTGGGACTCGGAATCACTTCATACATTGTTCGGATGTGAGATAACAACTTTCGGCAAAGATTCGTCGGTACGTCATAAAAGCACCGTAAACGAGCCGACGACGAAACGAAAAGCATTCTATGTACCAAAACATTATTTTTACTAGTTTAGTGAACTAGTTAATAATAATTTTGGTTTCGAATCCCTAATTACCCCCTAATGGTGAATGATTAACCCTAATCACCATACTTTGAATAATGACAAAAATATCTATGTTTTAATCAATTTTGTAAACAAAATTACACTTTACCCCCCATCTTCATCATGGCCGAAGATTTAGGGGCCCCACATTCCTTGATCTTGTTTGAAACATGAAAATTTGAAGTATGGCCTTTGATGTGTTGATGGTTGAAATCTTGAAAACATACCCACCATACTTACACCATCTTTTTATCACATTTCAACAAGACTTTTACCTCATCATTCCTTAACTTTTGCAACACAAAAACTCACTCCCTCACCCCCTTAGCTCACGGCACCACCACCACCTCCTAAACCCACCATAAACCACCATATTTTTCACTAAATCTAAGCCTTTCAAGAACATCTCAACATGGTTTAAGCATGGAGGATCACTAGGAGCACTTTTGGAGCTTAATCTTCTTCTTATTTTCTTATTTTGGCTTGTGCAAAGTTGTAAGACTTCTAATCACCATATTCATGCTTCTTATTACTAGTAATTTATGGAAGTACAAGTTGATAGTCTTGAAATTAAAGTTAAACATAAACAAAAACCCTAATCTCAAAGCTAATAAACACTAAATCTAACTATATTATGTGTTGATATGTGTAGATTAGTGTAGTTAGTTTGTATGATCATGTTGTTTATGTTGATTTTGTTAATATTAGTGAGCTAAAGTTTATGTTTATGATGATCTTGTGAGTAGATTCTTGTAGTATTCAAGATTTATGTTCATCTTACCATGATGAACATAAAAATGTGATTTAAACATGGCTATGTTTAAATCATGAAAGATCATCATCCTCACTTTCATGAACTAAACATATAATTTCTAGATTACATTGAGAAACAAATGTATAAATGGATTTACAACTTAATTTTGAAAGTTTAGTAAACTTTGATTTTACAAGATAAGTTAAATGACTTGGTTATTATAAAAAGTCACCATAAAAGTCTCATTTTTGTGTATAAAATGTATATATATGTAAGTTCATGAAAGGTGGAGTTATGTTGTCAAGAATACATATTTGGAAGAAAATTGGTGGATCATGGTGATTTAAAAATTGATTATTGATTTAAACGCGTTTTTATAACGTGGGAAACGTCATAGTTTTAGGGGAAACTATGGCGAATTTTTCTAAAAATCAAATCGCGATTAAAGAGGGGATTAAAGGGTTATTAACAATGTTAAACGCTAATAGTGGTCTTAAACGTCATTATGGAAACTTTGATGGGAATATTTAAGGTTTAAATATTCAAGAAGTTCTTATGAACTTAAACTTATATTTTTACAAAAATAAATGGGTAAAAATATAACAATGTATAAGTATAATTTTTGGTAAGAAAATTTATATATTTTAGAAACATATCAAGTATATGTATCATGTGCAATGTGTATGTATTTAGATACCTTTAGGGTGATAAAAAATAACACACTCATAATTACAAGAAATACTTGTATGTAACAAGTATAAAAAGACACCAAAAATACATATACATGTTTCTTACATGTTCTAATGAAATGCTATTAAACGGACGAATAAACGAAATGGTCGAAACAGTAATACATAACACTCGACGATGACAATGGGGCGTATCGACATCGCGAGGAAAATTATTGCGATGTCGAGTCTAAAAATAACACATTTTTAGACACTTAACGAACACAAATCTATGAGGCCGATACCAAGAATCCGGAAAGTCATATGAAAAATGAACATTTTAAAAGTTTACATACTTGGTAAATTTTTGAGTAAAATGCAAGATTATTTATAATGGACTCACAAAAATTAGAATTGGGCTAGGCCCGAATTACCAAAATACATGGGCTAGGGCCCAAATTAATAAAGTACATGGGCCAAGGCCTAATGACAAGAAAACATGGGCTCGGCCCAATGACATAAAAGACATGGGCTCGGCCCAATAACATTAAAACATGGGTTAGGCCCAATAACATACAAAGACATGGGCTCGGCCCAATAACATTAAAACATGGGTTAGGCCCAATAACATAAAAGACATGGGCTCGGCCCAATAACATAAAAGACATGGGTTCAGTCCAATAACATTAAAACATGGGTTACACCCAATAATATAGATGACATGGGCTCGGCCCAATGACATGAGCAAAGGCTCAATGACATGCGTGCACGGCACGAGGACATGTGAAGGGCGAAGCCCGTTCACACCTAATTCAATACACATAGAATACACGCATACACTTATGAATTCAATATGTATAACAATCGAGCTAGTAAACTACCAACACTCTAAAAATTCAAAGTTGTTCCAAAGATGACAAGCGATAACATAATAAAAAATTCAAGATGAACAACTTGTACGAGGTCCGATAAGACCTAGTGTCTAATCAAGTTAGTGCTCATGTAGGTTATTCAGGCGTACAGACGCTCACCTATGGTATTACATAACAAGGAATGCAAATTTGTGAGTTCATGCCCCTCCTTTCAATGATTTCAATGTTTTGTTTTTAAAACAATCGAGGGGAAATACATGCTAAAACTACGGGTATGTTAGCTATGGGTTTAGATGATAACATAATCAATGTACGTAAGTAGGATGATGACATAGTAACCATTAATCACTTAGTGACCAAGGTGCAAAAGGTGTAGATCTATTGAGCTTGAGACACGCTCCACTCCTAGTTGTTAACCATGGAGTGCTTTTATGATCCCAAACATGTCAAAGTTGTCTTGGGTTGGTTGCGTACTCATGGTACATAATGTCAGGGGGCTCGCTACCCACGGATAGATCCTTAAACTCCATGAATCACTACTAGAAAACAAGGCATTTGCTACCACATTTTCGGTCGCAAAACGGTAGCAATTGCTCTTTTGTCACCGTTTTGCCACCAAAAACTCGGTGGCAAAAGCACACGTAGCAAATGCCCTATTGCCACCTATTTGCTACCGTTTTATTTTTTGCTACCGATTTGCTACCATTGATTTGCCACCGTTTTGCTACCACTTTTTGTCACCGTTTTGTTACCACGTTTTGTTTGTCACCGTTTTGCTACCGCTATTTTGCTACCTTTTTGCTACCGCTTTTTGTCACCATTTTGCTACCACATTTTGTTTTGCCACTATTTTGTCACCGCTGTTTTTCCACCTTTTTACTACCGCTTTATCACATTTTACCACCGTTTTGCTACCATTTATGGTATTCCATTTGCATTCGGCTATTCCATTTCATAAAACATAAAAATTTATAACTTGTTGCCATTTCATTAAAATGTAAAAATTTATACATCCCATGGTCCTCATATAAACATCCAAATCAAAACATCATATAACTCAAATTAAATTATCCAAATCCAAACATCCAAACTAGTAGTTCCATGTTTGGAGTCCTTGAGAACGATAGACGCAGCTCTCTGTGGCAAAACCATCCTCTATTGTGCCTGCCACACAATATCAAAATGACATTAATAAAGAACAAAAAAAAATGTCGATTTTTCTGGAATGCATATTTTGAACTCTTATTCACATATTGGAAAACAAAACATAAATGAAACCCCAATTATTTCAACTATCAACGGTGATCCGTATCAGCCCATGTTTCCCATACATAATGCACTTGATCTGCAAAACGTTAATCATGTTTTAGCATAACTTATGGTGCGACTGTGTTCTATTTAGGGGTGTTCACGGTATATTTTAGTTGGGTTTGACAAAAATTATGGGCCAAACTGCAAACAACAGGTTTGGGAAATGACACACCAAATCGGCTGTTTAGGCGGTTTGAACTGGCTTTTTTTCTCGTTCCAAATTGTGAATATGTATTAAAATATATATAATGATAAAGATGGTTCACGAGTATGGCACATATATATCAAATGGTGTGTTTGGTACTTACCTCAAGATACTCATCTAACCCGTATTTAGAACCTTCCCGGCCTAGACCAGACTGCTTAACACCTCCAAAGGGTGCTACCTGTGTGTGATCCAAACAAGAAACGAAACTGAATGATAACTTCCGCAATTAAAGAGCTTCAGACACGCACCATAAACGCTGAATATTGTTTGTGAACAAGTAAGCAGCTAATCCTGCACAGTTTAGATAAAAACATTTGTCTTAATCTTAACTCGTTAATAAAAAGATGCAAATGATCAGACACCAATATATGTATCATATATAAAATAATAAAAACCTGAATCAGTGTCATTAGCAATCTGTATAGCCTCTTCTTCTGTTTTAAACTGTATAACAGGTGTAACAGGTCCAAATATTTCCCGTCTGTAATAGTATATATTGAAGTGCTAGTCAAATACACATCAAATTACCTACGACATAATATTATAGCCACCTAAATAACAGTAAAACCTTCCATATAATTGTTTTGAGATTACCTTGCTATAAGCACCTCATTCTTGACATCACTTATAATTGTAGGCTCATAAAAAGTCAACCCTAGGGTATGCCTCTTACTACCCACAACAACTTTTGCTCCCTGTATCAACAAAAATTTTATAACTAAAAAACAACAATTTTTTTTCTGTTAAAAAAACAACTATCAAAATTCTACAAGATTTTGAAAATGATAATCAAACCTGTGAGATAGCATCTTGCACTAATGATTCAACCTTCTCTACAACAGCTTCATTAATAAGTGGTCCCTGCAAAACATTCAATTTATTTTTAGTACCACTTGACTTTTTTAAGCAGTTGACATTTTTTTAGTAACAATATACATGTGAACAAAGTGGTTACCTGATACACACCTTCACTAAAACCATTGCCAACTTTAAGGCTCTGAATAGCATTTGAGCAGGCATTTATAAATTTGTCATATATGCCTACAGAGATGGTAGTTGCCTTATCACGCAAGAAAGATAAAAGTAGACTAAGGGTTCTAGTTTCTTTTCATACCTTCTTGCACAAGTAATCTATTTGTGCATATACATGTTTGCCCACTGTTACGTAATTTCGTTGCCAACTGAAATGGTCATAGAATAATGGTGTAGGTCAGCCATTAATATTTTTTGAAAGAATGACTGGTAAACAACGCTAAATTACGCTTTAACAACTACCCATCAGCATAGCACAAACAGAATCTACATTGTATAATAGTTGATAAACCAGTTTAAAATTTAAATAAACAAACCTCACATGGAGCAAGACCAGTTCTCCATCAACATTAAAAGCTGAAATGCCCATTATCAATCTAAACAAAGGCATACCAGCAGAGACCTGTTTTTGAGCAACTTCAACACTTCGAGATAGTCCAGATACTAAAATAAGAAATTAAATCATGAGGTAAATGGTTAACATTATGAAGATAATTTGGAAGAACTAAAAATATTACACAAATATCATCAAAGTACTGTTATTCTAGGCTATGTCCCTATTCTTTTGTCAAACATTATGCTAGAATCCTACTAGGTGGTTTATTTTAGTTGATTACATCTAAAATAAATAACTAAGCCCTAATTATACAAACTTAAGTGTGAATATGAATACCTTGCTGCAAATGATGAGGTGTTCGATATCTGAAACTGCTCTGTTTCAACAATCTGCATCATACACACATATTTCAGTTTTCATAAACCTAATCATCTTAATTATACATAACACTATAATTTCAACATCTACACGCTTAAATCCTACATTCTCCATACAAACTATCAACATTTTCACCCTAACTCACTCAATACCGTGAGAATCTAGATAACAGCAAACGAAAACACTAACACTTTGTCACACACACAGATTTCAGTTTCCATAACCTATACAACATCTTAATTTCACATAACACACAATAATTTCAACATTCTATACCTAACTCACTCAATATCATGATAATGCAGATAACACCAAATCAAAACACTAACACATATTGTTATCATCAAGTACACAAAATTGCGCTTCAGTTCCAACGATCAAGAAAGAAAACACACCTGAGAATCGAATCACCACTTTCCTCACAGGAAACAGTGACAAAAACCGCCAAAATCAACAAAAATAGCAGCAGAAACGAGCATCGAATCACAGATTCCTTACACACCGTCATTACCGTTACAAAAACTCCTTCGATTTCCTCTTCTTCGTGAAAACAGATTCCGAAACAAGCTTTGATTCGAACGACGGTTTGAGATAGATCTGGAAGGAGAAGACAATTTGGTGCGTGAAAGTGAGAACGACGTTTTGATCGTACGGTTTGGTGATGGCGGCGGCGGTGGCGATAGCGGCGGTGGTGTTGGCAGAATTGAGAATGACCGGATGTCTGGATGAGCAGGGTTTGGTGTTTGATGATATGAAACCCTAACAGAATAGGCGGTCTAGTTAAGACTTATAAAAAGAAACTTAAAAACTCAATTTGCTACCTAGTTTGCTACCAAAATCATAAGGAAAGTACGTTTCTTGAAATTAAGTTGGAAATAGATCGCTAAATTTGCTACCGTTTTTTTCGGTAGTAAATTTTGGTAGCTATTGCTTATTATTGTAGTAGTGAATGCTAATACATACCATGATTACATTACAAGATTTCAAAGATTTCATATGATAACAATAACTGCATGAACTCGCTCAACTTTTGTTGACTTTTTAAAACTACATGTATTTCAGGAAACAAGTCTTGAGCCGGTGATACACTACGGGAAACGGGAAGTTCAATAGCAACGATAGCCGCTTTTGGAGGGTTTGTCTTTTATATCCCGACTTCGTATGGGTATATAGGGGACAAAACCTCACTATGTTTTATGTCAAAAAAAACTAACTATCTTTTGTTATGTGTAAAATAACTTATAACTATGTTATGTCAAACATTGTTGAAACTTGGAAACTATGTTGGAAAACATGCAATCTTTTGTTGAAAACAATATATCTATGGCATCGTTGTGGTTTATGTGTTTACTCGTTTGGATGCAATGATTACCTTTCTTACGTCACACGCAACACGCTTTCGCAACTAGCAGGGTGTGACAAATTGGGTGTGTTTATTTGTTTTTTCTCAGGTAGAACGTGAGTGTATGCGTGCGTATGTGTTTTTTTTGTCTTTGCAAGTATGAAGAAGAAGAAGATGCATTGAAAGGATTTATTATATTTTTACCTCTTCTAACTTGATTTATTATATTTTTACCCCTTCTAACTTGATTTTAGTTTTTAAAAGACCTTAGAGTTTGTTATATTTTTTTAAAACTACCATAAACTATAAAACTAAAATATATTGAAATTTGATTTGTATATTTTGTTTATACATTATTTATTTTAATTTATATTTACAACATTTAATATATAAATTGTTCTAAAGTTTAAATCAAATTAAAATAATTTTGTTTTGAGGAAAACTGGGATGATACTGCACAATCTTGAAGAAATTTGAATAAACTGGAAAAGGCTGATGTGACATGCCGTTGACATTTTTTTTGAAAGGTGAACTTCTAATGGTGACCATTGTCACATCCGCTAATCGCGGACCCTCTCCAAGAACGTGGGCCCAGATAGCGGGGCCAGCGCTGGGTTAATCGCGGACCCTCTCCAAGAACGTGGGCCCAGTTGACATGTCCCACTGGGAAAATGGGGAACATTTGGACGACACCCTCCACCCTTAGCTATAATGTCTTTGTTTTTTTTTTTTGTGTTTAATCATAATCTCTTTCATTTTCTATTCTACCCCTCATTTTTTTAATATGTATTTCATATATCACCTCAAGTTAATAAATTTATTTTTCTCCTTACACTTTAGTTTAACTTTGGTTTACACCTCCCGCAATTTAGTTAGTTGTTTTTTTCTTTAACTACTTTACACTATTTCCTCTTGCTTAAATAAAACTATCATTTTAAGTTTTTAAAGAAATTTTTGTTAGGTGAATTTTTTAACGGCTTCGTTTATTATATCAACGCTTCATGCGAGTTATTTTTCTCTACGATTCGACGTGAACTTTCATAAAGTTGTTTTTTTTAACTGGCAAGTCATTTAAAATGTGTTTTTCCAGAACTGTTGGGTTTTGTAAACTGTTCGACGCTCACTTTTAAATACACTATTGCGACGTGCTTTTTTATCTACGTTTTTTTAAACTGTTGTAATGCACCACCCTCGTGTTTATCTTTATATAGGTTTTGTGTAAATTTTGTTTGAATAACTTGGCTTTCGTAAACGAAGCCGTTACTTTTCCGTGACTTTCGTATACCAACTCTTCCATCACTTGTGCCTAAATCTAGATGTATTAGTTACATATAGGGGATGTTCATTTGAGAAGAAAATTAAATTGAGAAGAAAACACACATGATACAATTGTAAATATTATATAGTTTTTCTCTCATCTCATTTATTATTATCTTTGATTAATTAATTAATTATAAAAACTATCATCTTCCACACTAAATTTTTGCCTACACACGTTTTGAAATTTATCATACATGTTTAAAATTTACCCTACACAGCTCGTAATTCATCCTACACACCTCGTAATTTGTCATACACTTTAAACTAATTTTTTTCTTTGAAAAAATATATTTTTTGAAAATAAGTTACAAATTTAACGTAGTTAGCTTTTTAAAAGGAAAGCTACCAATTAATGATCTATCTAAGTTTACCAATATACTCTTACATTAAAATTAAATACAAAAATTAAATGAAGTAAAATGAAACATTCTTATTGGTTGAAACTTCTTCTTTTTTCTTCGTACAAAAAAATTCTTCTCGTTTGAACGCTCTATTATATATATATATATATATATATGGGAAGGTTAACGTATAATAATCCTTAACGTGCGATGCCTATGCAAGTAAATTACGCATGTTATAAAAGTCAAACCCTAATCATGCATACGGTAACTTAAAATCACGCATAGGGTAAACTCAAAATTACGCATAACCAAAAAAACACATAAATCATGCATGACTACTCAAAATCACACATGAACAAAAAACACCGAAAATCACGCATGAACAAAACAAAAATACCCAAAATCAAGAAGCTAAACCCTAATCACACACGTTGTTTAGTGGTCGTGTAAAAAAGGAAGGCACACATCTCAATCCGCTGCTCGCGTACGTAACACACGATAAGTGCTATTGTATTTTACTATCTCTCTCTCTCTCTCTACATATTGATGTGCTTCTAGTAGTTTAACTAATACTAACTAAATTAACCCTAACCTAGACACTCTAAGTTCTAAATTTATAAACTAAGACTCTCAAAACCTAAACCACACAACCGGCAAGTGTACCGATCAATGCAATACAACCTAAGAATTCCGAATATCGAACCACGAGACTCTATTGAAAACGTATACTAGACTCGATTACTTATCTAAACTGACTCGACTTAATTGTTTTCATGTTTTGAGGGGGTTTCTAACAATCTATATGCAATTAATTAAAGATTAACTAAATCTGACTAAGACGCGAACTTTACTAGAGACGAGATCAGATGATGGAAAAGCACTACCTAAGTCAGAATCCTACACATGTATGACAAACTTTTTATTGGTAATGGAACTATTATGGAACCGGGATCTTGTGATACTCAACTCAAAGGATAATTTAGGACCCTCGACCTTTCTCACGGTGTAACCTAAAAGATACCTAAAAGTTGTTAAAAACGCCGATTATGAGGATTCCCTCATGGGCTTTCCAACTCTAATGATGAAGTACCAACTAGACAGTCTACCTCACAACGCAAAAGTCTCAATACACTAAAAGTGCAAGGGATAACTAAAGGAATCCTGATCAAACTCGATAAGCAAGGAGTGGGAGGTAAACTAGTGAGATCTTCTCACAAAGGCTTTAACCCTTGTAGGATCGTTTTGAGACCCAAACGAGTCGATCAGAAGAGGTCTTCACCAATACAAAAGGCGGAAACAGATGTATAGGTGTTATTTCAGCTGAATTGCACTAGAAATCACTTTAAACTGTCTTTTGATTGATATCAGATCGATTACAATACTGTAGACACTTCGGCAGAGCTTCGCTACCAGAATCAGAATCGTTACAAATGACAAGGCACATCAGGTATTTATAGGTGAGGTAATTTCGCATGGACTGGCCAAGCGAAATCTAATTTCGCACGAAATTACTCAAACGAAATCAACATTCACACGAAATTATAATTCCGTGCGAAATACCCTTGATTTCGTATGAAATGACCTATGTGTCATTTCATGCGAAATTACCTATAAACATACAATTCTCGTTTTCCATACCCTGATCTATCTATTACAATACAAGACTCGATACAAGACGAAGTCGACAGACGTATGCACCAACAGACTCCCCCTTAGATGTTGACGAAGTCTTCGGTCTTGAGTCTTCGATTGTCAAACCTTCAGTCTTTATCAGTCTTCTTGACCTCTTCAAAGATTCTCCGTTGTAAGCATCCTCAATCAATCTCTTTCTCTTTCTTCTCTCTCTTTGTTCCAGAATCTCATCCTGACTCTATACTCTTCTTGATCAGGTCTCTTGATTCCTTAAGTTTATCAGCATCAGTCGGCTGCGTGGAAATAATTCCAGGATCAAACACTGGCTCTAACCACTTCCTCTTGATTGTCTTCAGACTCCCCCTTTCAATCAGCTGGGATCGCAGTCTGGAATTTTCAATATGCAGGATCTGGTACCTGGCTCGAATATGTCTATCTTCAGAAATTGAAACCTGGCTTTCTCCAATCTTCAATCCTGCACAGACTCTACCTCACAATAAATTTCACAAATTTTTAAAAAAAATTACAAATTATATCATTTGCAAATATTTTACCAGAATGATTTATCATTTAAAAAACTTTTGATGATCACTTGTAGACAAACATTCTTCATTTCAAAAAACACTCTCCCAAACTTGTTCATCATGTTTAGCACTTGGAATTTTGAAAATTAGCTCTTCAAAATCAGTTGTCGAAAATCTTTTTGGATTTTTAAAAAAAAATTATACTAAAACACATTCTTTATGGGTTTTTCTAAGATTTTCAGTGTAAAAAATGAAATGCAGAAAAGAAATATATACAAACAATATTTTTGCGAGATTGTGAAGAGGATCATATCAGTTTCTGAGACAAATCACCAACACCGTTAAGCTTTAAACATTTTAAGTTCTAAATGATTCACTTAGATTGTCAGTATACTAATCCATTTAAATTTTCACACAAATTTCAATTGTTTCGAGATACGAGATTAATGTTTTAGAGACTTAAACTTATTCGCGTGTTCCACCTCAGAATATACTCCCATATACAGATCCCAATATTCAGTCTTACAGGTGAGTATACCTAGATGATATCTGTAAGGGGTTAAATGCGAGGGCCGTGAGAGCTCAGGCTATTGCTTCCGCAAAATCAGAAAGATGACGGCTTCGACTTTTGGTGTGTTCCCTTTAGAGAATCTTTTCTTCAACAGCACATGATTAGCATTTTGAAATGTTTCATCATTTTTTATGCTGAGGGTAATGCTATATTTTAAGCAAGCGAAAAGTATTATACGGGGACTAGGCCATTGCTTCCACAAAATCAGAAGTCCCGGGATAATACCCCAGATATCACTAAGCATAAAGACCTAGTATCTCAGAAAGAGGGACCTTTCAAACAAGATTTCAGGGGTTACCCATATATCCGAGAGATGTTCCCCACGGGATAAGTAAGTTTGAAATTTAGGTTTATATCTCGACACAATCTACTAAATGTGCAAAAACCTACTGGCACATCATCAGTGAGACCGTTTATCACATTTGACTTTCCAATTCTTTAGCATGCTGTGATAGTCCACTGATGTACTATCATTTCCTCTTTTCACAACAAAACTCATTTTTGATTTAATCATGTTTTTGCCTTTTTCAAATTTTCAACTGTTTTTGGATTTTCTAAAAAAAATTCTTACTCCCCCTAAAATGCAAAAACATTTAAAAGAAATTTGAAAACAAACTGTACAAATAAAGTGACAACTGTTGTGAATTGCTTCAATTCGCCATCCACTTGGCATAAACAATCAGAACTCCCCATCACAACAAACTATTTTCCCATTATGATTTCAAAACACTTAAGTTTGTTTTAATCAAATGGTTTTTCCGGAAAATAAGTTTTGTTGATTTTACCACTTGTAAAAATGGGGATTCATTCATCACTTTGTTTTTTTTTAACCATTTGAAAGAAAGTTAAATCAAGTTCAACTTAATGACCTTGATTAACCACTTGTAGATAAAACCTCTCTTTCAACCACTTGTCGGTTTGCTTACCAACAATTACCACTTGTAGGTTGAAATCTCAAAATGCCGATTCCTACTCCGCACTTACCAACATGGGAGTTCCGGCAAGTCAATCTATTCAAAAATAATTTTTCAAGAATGATGCCGATTCATGCTCCGCGATTACCAACTTGGGAGCTCCGGCATATCAGGTTTTTTCAGTTAGAGAGTTTCTCCCAAGCCTGACAGTCTTTGGGAGATTCCGAGTTACCAACACTCGGTTGCTTACCAGCCATCTTTTTCTCATAGAATTCCTTTACCCCTTTGACCTTTCGATCAATCATTTTTCCAAAAATATGTTTTACTTTAGGGTTAAAGGCTTTTTCAATGTCAAATTCTTTCTTTTCAGAAAAAAATTGATTTGATATTTCAACTTTTCCAACTTTTGTTTTAAAATTTTCAGCCCGCAATGGTGGAATTTTTTCATCATCCAAAGGCGGAACTGACTTCTCTTCTTTCATAACAACTTTTGGCTCCTCTTATTTTGTGGAATCAGATTCATCACCAGAACTTTCACTTGAATTCTTAACAACCCATTTTTGGTTATTAAGTTTCTCCTTTCTTTTGTAAACATTTTTCGAACATTCACCAACCTCAAAAGTTGAATTTTCAAAAACTTTAAATATGTTCGTTGGTGGTTCGGTTTTCTCAACAATCTTTTCTTTCAGTTTACCAGAGACTCCCTATTTTGTTTTTATTGCCTTTGGATAATTCCTGGCAATGTGACCAACTATTTTACATTGAAAACAGGTTCTCGTCTCTATCTTCTTCTGAGCAACACCTTTCTTCATTTCTTCTTGCTTCTTGGCAAGGAATTCTTCATTGGATTGCTTTCTGAACACTTGCTCTTTTTCTTCTTCAGATGATTTTCCTGTAACAAAAACTGTTTTTGGTTTATAAATTTTCTCATTTTTATGATTTTTTGGTGAAATAAAACCCAAGCCTTTCTTTTTGAAATTACCGTTATGGTTTGGTTTCTTTCGATAACCTGAACCAGAACTGTAACCCATTTTCTTGTTTAATCTTTGTTTAATTCTTGAGGTGTAAGGATTAGGTTTTTCAGAAAGATTTTCATCTTTTATTTCAGAAATATTAATTTATGTTAGTTTGAAAACCTTTTTTATCATTTCTGGTTTAACACCTCTTATTGGAAATACCTCATCAGAATATAATTTGTCAGAATCTTTCAAAGTATATGCTAGTTTGATTGATTCGTCATTCAAATTAGATTTTGATAATAGAAATTCTTTATTGTAAACCCGTTTGTCCTTTTTGACTGTTGACTTTGACGTGTTGGACTCAGACTTTGACTCTGACTTGGACTCCTCCGTTTCATCCTTATCCAACACCTGATCGACCACTTTCTTTATTAACTCGGACTCATGATCAGTGTCGGACGTTGTGAAAGTGACATCAATGTTTTCTGGCAAGTTATCTGAAGACTCAGACTCCCATTGTAAGTTGGTTGCCTTTTTAACTCTTTCTGAATTTGGATTTCGAGGAGAATATCCATTTTCGACCGGGGGTGGACATTTGTTATAGACAACACTTGGTTTCTTAGCAGATGTCTTCACTTCATCATCTTCTCTTGTTTCAGAATTCTTTTCTTCAGAGGTCTTTTCTTCTTCAAACGTCTTCAAACCTTCCACTATTGGATAAATCATGTCAACCACAAAAGTAGAACATGAGTAACTTTTTAATAATCTGTTAACTCTCTCGGTTTCAATTCTCTGTGTTTCCAACTTCAATTCAAGCTCAGCACACTTCTCAGTGTAATAGTTGACATTGTCAAGCTGTCTCATGTATGCTCCTTTAAGCGTATTCATTGCTATAGCTTATTCACTGCTTGACTCGTTGTATTTATTCATGGCTTTGTTCAAGACATCATATGATTCTTTCAGCCTTTTTATGTTGTGTAGCAATTCATTGTTCTGCTTTATCAGAGATTCACAGTTCATACACTTCTCAGAAATCTTGACTGCATCAGCATCTGTTTTAATTTCAAATGCTGGAATTTCTTTGACTATTCTCACTTGAATTTCTTCTTCAACCTTTTTCTTTTTCTCAGCTTCAGCTTGTCTCATTTGCTCTTCTTCTTCATATTCCTTCTTTTTCTCAGCTTCAGTATTACTTCGTGTGAGCTAGAGTTAATTTCGCGCGAAATAGGTATTTCGTGTGAAAAGTGTTGTGTATTTCGTACGAAATCTAATTTCGTGAGAAGAGTCTTTCTGATTTCGTTTGAGGAGTGTATTTCGTTTGAAAGAGACTAATTTCGCTTGAAAGTTGATTCCGTGTGAAAAAGGTATTTCGTTTGGTTGGTATTTTGTGTGAAGAAGATATTTCGTTTGAAACTGACTGTTTGTAAATCTTTGAAAACCAAATCATGGAGAACGAGTTTTATAATGCCTTTGCTAGTCCGATGACTATTGCTCAGAGTACATTACTTGAAAATGAGACGGGAACAACACAAAAACCGCCTAAGCTTATGGACATTGATGATTTTAGCGGATGGGCTGAACGTTTTGGTAACTGGGTTGAAGCTTATCACTTAGATGCATGGGAACATACTGAATTTCAATATACTAGACCAGTCGGGAACAATAATGTGAAAATACCAATTAGAGAATTGAGTGCTGAGGAGAAAAAGAAATACAAAGATGAGAAGTTGATGGTTAGTTTGTTGCAGCAAGCGATTAAAGAAGACATCTTGATCTTACTTCAACATAATGGACGTGCATTTTCGATATGGAAAGAGTTGGAATCAAAGTTCATGGGAAGTACCGATATGCTCAAGAACAAAAAGTCACTTCTGAAAAAAGAGTTTGATCTATTTCGTGGTTTGAGAACGGAGAACACCAAGCAGATTATTGAAAGATATTGCAACTTGGTGAAAAACATGAACAGATTGGGCATTGACAAAGATAAAGATGAGTTGATTGAGAAGCTGGCTGATGCATTGCCACATGATGTTTGGGGGACGTATCTGATGATGTTGAAGAATAAAACAGATTTTAACAAAATCACGCTGAGCGAGTTTATTAAACATCTTGAAGCTCAAGAAATGGAACAAAGGAAAATTGCTAGAATGAAGAACTATGATGGAGAACAGGACATTGGGTTGTATTACAAAAGTGGTGTTAGTGATAAAACCAATATGTCTCCAAAAGTTGAAACTGCTTTCAATGCAACGGGTTCTTCTGACAAGTCATCTCAAGGATCAAGTAGCAAAATGGGATTTTCTTCATATCCATCGTTTGATCCACATTTTACAGCAACAAAGAGCGGCAAAGTACTTCAATGCAACATTGCATTAAATCTGGAAAATGATCAAAATTATTCAGAAGAAGTAGCTAAAAGCCATATGTCTTTGTTGGTGACTGTAATTGAATCTTATGGTAGTTTAGTTGCAGGGAGAATCGGGAATCCAATGCTTACAAAAGAGGATTATGATCAAGTAGATGCTGAAGAAATGGAGTTGATGGATATAAAGTGGTGCTTAGCAAGCGTGTTGAGAAGAGCCGGAAAGTTTAAACAAATTACGGGAAGAGATGATTTCCGTGATGCTAATGTTTCTACTTTAGGCTTTGATAAATCTAAAGTCACTTGTTTTCGTTGCAGGGAAAAGGGGCATTTCAAGAGAGAGTGCACAAATCGCGAAGCAAGTGGAGCTCAAAATCCTTTCGGAAACAACGACTACTATCGAAAGGCGATTTATCATCAAGTTGCTCAACAGCCATATCAACAACTACAACCACAAACTGCACATGCTAGAAAAGAGATTGAAGATTCAAAGAGAGCGTGTCTGGTCAATAAAAATGATGGAACTTCATCAAAGGATTTCAGTTGGGATAAATATATTCCAGCTGATAATAAAGCCTGTCTGATAAATCAAGATGATGAAAGATTACCAGAAGGATTTAGCTGGGAAAACTTTAGCTGGCGGAAACAGATGTATAGGTGTTATTTCAGCTGAATTGCACGAGAAATCACTTTAAACTGTCTTTTGATTGATATCAGACCGATTACAATGCTGTAGACACTTCGGCAGAGCTTCGCTGCCGGAATCAGAATCGTTACAAATGACAAGGCACATCAGGTATTTATAGGTGAGGTAATTTCGCATGGACTGGCCAAGCGAAATCTAATTTCGCACGAAATTACTCAAACGAAATCAACATTCACATGAAATTATAATTCCGTGCGAAATACCCTTGATTTCGTATGAAATGACCTATGTGTCATTTCATGCGAAATTACCTATAAACATACAATTCTCGTTTTCCGTGCCCTGATCTATCTATTACAATACAAGACTCGATACAAGACGAAGTCGACAGACGTATGCACCAACAACCCTAGCAATCTATCACTCAAGACAAACCGACAATCTCTCACCTCACGACTATTAAGATTGGTTGAATACCTAGACTTACTCAATTCACAATTATTACTCCTATGGGACACTACGTCTAGCAAACCATCCAATAATAAAAAAACATAGTAATTGATCTAACATGAACCTATAAATGAAAGACATTCAACAAGGAAACATGCAGAGTTTTAATCATGCATTAAACAAGTATAGATACGCGAATACATCAGATCATAAAAACCAAGTCTTTTAAATCATCATTAATCCATAAACATAAGTTTCAAAACCGAAGAAAAAAATAGTCAAACATGGTGATCATCATAAACCTAGGTAGTAACTAGAAGTTTAACCAACATTCATTGTAAAAATAGACACAAGTTAATCAACATAAAGCAAACATGTCCAAACATATCAAAAACACAAAGTTAAAGATAAATAACGAACCAACTGTTTGCTAGAGTGAAATCACGAACCCACAATGTCAAAATCGATCTCGGCACCTTCTTTCCACCCAAAATAACTTAAACTCTAAAATTCGTCTGGGATAAGTTCTGTTCGTAAATGGGTTAATTGGGAGCTTAAATAAGGTAAAAATCAAGTTTTCCGCGCTGATCTAGCCTTCTCTCGCATTTCGCGACACGTATCAAGGTTTGTGGTCGCGCGATGCGATGCGCATCAGTATCTAGAAAATGGTTTTCCTCATAACTTATCCACTTCAACTCCGTTTTCTTCACCGTTTTCGCATACGTCTTCGTAATTCAATTCTCTATCATCTCATATTCTTAAATATCCATTTCCATTCCATGAGAATCCTTCACCAAGCCCATTCATTCTCCCATGTGCTCATTTCTTTAACGTTTTAGCTCGTTCTTGCTTCATCTGCACACCAACACTTATAAAACCACATACAACTAAGTACAAGCCAAAAAACATACAAAAACAAAAAGAAATTAACTAAAATAATGTACAAAATACAAGCGAAAAGACGTGTGTCACACCACCTCAAATATTCTCACACTTAACCTTTTTTCGTCCCTAGAAAGCTCTACAATAGAATCAGAACCAGGATCATTGGTTTCTAAAACTTTAGATTTCTTAATTTAAAAGACTCAAGAACGTTTAACCACGATTACCAGTATGGTTATCCGCTTAAACCCATCCATTGACCCATCAAGCCCCTTTCGTCCTATCATTAGGTTCAAGCTAACATTTCATCTAAGAGTCTCACACTCAGGGTCCACAAATTCACCTAATCCTATATCGAGCTTCTAAGGAAAATATTAAAATCTACCATCTTATATAAATAACTCTTATGTATTTTAAATTAAATTTCTTGATGGAATGATGGATGACGATTATGAGCTTTAGCAGTTTTTTCATGATAAACTCAGAGGGTATTATCACCAATTCGCTATCCCGGTGGGAAACACAATGAGTCTCACATTTTCCTTTAATTTTACTTTCACCTAGCACGTGTACCTCACCCGAGTCACCATCCCGGTGGTTAATACCATAGACTTGAGTTTATTTTAAAAATAGATTAATACCATGGGCTTCATGAATAGATGATGGAATTTTTTAGGCGCAACTAGAATCCGGATTTATTCTCATAAAAAAGATAAGGTGTGCCAATTTAATTTAAAATACTTTTAGGTTATTTACTTATAGTGGTTCTTTTTATACCTTCATCGGTTTTAGCTTTTCTATATCCCCTAAGATGAGAACCTATAAGAATTCATGATTTAAAGTTAAGGTATATTAAAACAATCTAGGGAAACCTCTAAGTGGACTGGATGTACCAATACATCCATGAAAATACGTCTTTTGTCAACTTTATCTCATATGTATAATATTTTGAAAACCAAGAATCTCAATTTTTCTATCATTTTTCATTTATTTGCAAAAATTTTACTAGAACATTTTCGATTTTTTCGATTTTTTTAGATTTTAAATATTTTAATTAATGACTCAAACTAACCTAAAGAAAACTTAGTTCCCATCCCCACACTTAAATCACACATTCTCCTTAATTTGAATGGAAAACTAACTAAAAATAAAGAAGAAATATAAATCTAAAAACGAAATGTACAAAGAGAGTTGGAAAAGACTTAGCTGGTTAGCATGAAAATCAATTCCAGCTGTGCGAGTCTTTAATCCAACGGACAATCGTATAGCATTCCATTCGCGATCATAGACTGGTAAATCGGGCTGCTCTTTACATCACGAAATAGGCTCGAAACTCCCGTCCGAATGAAGATTAAGTACGAACAAGATCAAAATCTGCATAAACAAAGCAAAGCAAAGCAAAAACCCGAGCAATACCGACTCTAACCGAAAAACCTGACTCAAAACTACTAATTTAGACTCATGGTACATAAATATGACTCAAAATATAAGGAAACGCATACCGTAAACTTTCCAGGTGCGAAGAACTGATCAAACCAGACGAACAGACTAACTGGTCCTAAAAATCACCTCGTCGTGCGGCGCGACAGGTAGGGGTGTCCATGAGCCGATCCGATCCGATCGAGGGTCTGCTCATGCTCGGATTGAATTACAACCGATCTGATCCGATCGGATCGAATTTGCAAAACCGAGCAAAAAAGTGATGCTCATGCTTGGATTGAATTTGAATCGATCGGATCGTTTTCGCTCGGTTTTTATCAAATTATAACTAAAATCGAGCGGATCGTTTTCGCTCGATTGAATTATAAGGCTACGTTCAACAAAAACAAATCCTAACTTAATTAAAATATGTCCAACACTTTACTAACAAAAGCAATACATAACTAAAATCATGATTCTAAAAATGTTCTTAACAATATCAAGAAGCACAAAATAAAGTGCGAAATACAAATTGTCATTTAGGGTTAGATTTTGGTGTGTGGCAAGGCAACTGGCAGCGGCGATATCCAGATCTTCGAAGTTCGAACAATCAGTTCATGAGTATTGTTTTAGGAATTAGGGATTTAGGGTTAGATTTTGATATTAACTATTAAGTTGGGCTAGTATATATTTTGGGCTTTTAATTTTTTTGGGCTAGTATATCGGGCTTTTAATCTTTAAATTCTATAATATATATATAGGGTGAGGTTCTAGAGTGAACACTAGTGTATTTGCGAACTGAGTGAACAAATCCTGGCCATTGATCTACACATGTGTATGGCCAGGATCTCATCATCAAATCGTAAAATATACTAGTGTATTTCAACATCAAATCCTGGCCATTGATCTACACACGTGTATGGCCAGGATTAGTTCACTCAGTTCGCAAGCTACACTAATGTTCACTCTTGAATCTAATCCTATATATATATATATATATTATATAGGGGATCGCTAAAATGAAAACCACCTCTAGTTGTAAGAACCATGGGAACCACTTTTTAGCCCTTAGATCAACTAGATTGATGGATGAGATTAAAAGTAGCTAATATTAATATTAAAAGTTTTTTGTCTTATTACGTCTTTAATACTTTAATCAAAAAGGGTATTTAGGTAATTTTTTTTTGTTTTATTAGTTTTATTGTTTTTTAATACACTTTTGTCCTATTGCATTAAATGTTTTTCTTCTTTCTAAAATCAGTTTTTTTTATTAAACAAATATATTGAAATCAGAATTTTTGATAAAAAAAATTTACGTGCGTTTTTTTACGACCCGTTTTTTACGCGCGTTTTTTTACGACCCGTTTTACGCTCCGTTTTTTCACGCCGTTTTACGACCCGTTTATTAGTTCCCGTTTTTTACGACCCGTTTTACGCCCGACTTTTTCACGCGTCGTTTTTCCAACGCGCCGTTTTTACGTTAACGTTTTTTACGTTTTACGCGCCGGTTTCTCACGTTAACGTTTTTCTACGTTTTACGCGTCGGTTTTTTACGTTTTACGTTAAAACTTTTAGGTTTTACGTTTTTATGTTTTACGTAAAACTTTTTACGTTTTACGTAAAACATTTTACGTTTTAAGTAAAATTTTTACGTTTTACGTTAAAATTTTTACGTTTTACGTTTTTACGTAGAAAGTTTTACGTTTTACGTAAAAAGTTTTACGTTTTACTGCCCGTTTTTTTTTTCAAAATTTTTTTTACGTTTTACGGGATAAATTGTACGTTGTACGTTTTACGTTAAAAATTTATACGTTTTACGTAAAACTTTTTACGTTTTACGTTAAAACTTTTAAGTTTTTTACGTTTTACGTAAAACTTTTTACTTTTTACGTTAAAACTTTATACGTTTTACGTTAAAACTTTTAACGTTTTACGTTATACGCAAAACTTTTTACGATTTACGTTTTACGTTAAAATTTTTACATTTTACGTTAAAAAGTTTACGTTAAACTTTTTACGTTTTACATTTTACGTAAAACTTTTTATGTTTTACGTTTTACGTAAAAAAATTTAAGTTTTACGTAAAACGTTCTACGTTTTATCTAAAAAGTTTTTTTACACAAAACGAACGCACCCAGCAAATCGCTACTCGGTAGGTGTCTCAGATAGATTGCTATCATCATCGACGCTTAAAAAAAAATAAAAACCCAAACAAACAAAAATCAAAAGAACGAGTGGATTTCTCGAAAAAATGATGTTTTGGCTCAGATTTTCCGATAATCAGAGGCTGCAAAAGTGGGGTTGCAGGTTCAAAAACCTACCCTCCACCGTCCTTGCCGCGACATCGTCATCTAAATTTACGTTTTTTTTTCATCATCGCCGCCCAAATCGACCATTTGAAAACCCACAGTTTTTTTTTCACTATCCAAACATTCAACACATTCGAAATCACTGATCAAACATTCAACACATTCACAAAATCACCAACATTCAACACATTCACAAATCACCAACAAAACCCATCAAAACCCCTAACATATCAAAAAACCATCAGATTCAAAAAACCATCAGATTCTAGAGAGAGAAACCCACAAGAAATCAACACCCACTAAATAAGATCAAGAACAGAAACACCCCCAATATACCCACTAAATAAGATCATTCAAGAACACATGTGAAGAACACAGGCCAAGAAATCACAAGAAAATAAACTAAACCCAGAAAAAAAAGAACACAGGCCAAAAAAAGTACCAGAGAAATCATCAACTCGTCGGGAGGAGACCAGGGCCTCCACCGCTCACGGCGACGCTGCCGCCGGCCCACCACCCAGCCGTCGAACCGCCACCACCAGCCACTAACCCACTGTTAGAACCACCGCCGCCGACCAACCACCACCGTAACATGTATGGGGTTAGAATGATCTTGAGAGAGAGAAATTAGGGGGTGAAGGACACCAACGTCATAGATCTGGACACCAACAACCACAAAACATCAAATCGGAGCTCGCTACCCCCCAATCGAAGCGGTGATGATGGCGGCGGTGGTCGCCAGAGTAGGAGTGGGGGGGGGGGGGTCGCCAGAGTATGAGGGTTCGCCAGAGAAGGAGGGTGAGGGTTTCATCAGTGAAGAAAGGCACCCAAAGTGTGAAAATGAGAGGAGGGTGAGGGTTTCTTCATCTATGGGTTTCAAAAAGGAAGCTCTGCAAATGTGAATAAGGGATGAGAGAAGAGAGAGACAATAAAAAGGAGGAATAGACATTTCTGGTGGAATAA